>JAQGAY010000191.1:0-39620 GCA_034698085.1 Polydesmus angustus | reverse complement strand
AAAATTGTTTTTTATCATTAAATCGGAGATGTTGTTGTATGTAAATATTAAAAAATTAATTCATTTTCATTAAACTTTTGACTTCTTTATTCATTTTTTAAAACTCCGTAAATTTAAAAACACACGTTATTATAAGGAAAAGAGTTTTCATTTCTATGTTTTCCAAATAAATTTAAAGTACCGTATTAACGACAGGCGAGCATACAATAATGTATCAAACGTTTTTAAAAACTCAAATTTGAGCACAATTAATGTAAAAAATAATAACTAAATAATTAATCCATACACTTCACCGAAATTAAAAACACCTTTCTTGCCGGTAATCAATAACGGCAATAATTATAATTAGACATAAACGTTTAATTATATCAATAAACTTAAAAGCACCATTTTCATTTTTAATTTTGCCAATGATATTTTAATTTGCTTAATCATTTACCCATTACCGGTAGCTACTTTTCTACAACTAATATTATAATTTTGCTCGAATTTTAAAAGCTGTCCACTTGTGTATCTGAAATGACCGAAAATACTGACCAAGCGGGTTTTGAGCTACTATTTAAAATGCTCAAACTTTGGGGTATAGGTTTAAACTCGGCACAACCGATTTTGAACAAGCCCTTGATGGCTTTTTATCTGGTCATAGCAACGGTCACTTTTTGCTCGGACAGCGTCCTTATGTACATGCAAATGTTCGGCATTCACCACACCTTTGACTACGAAATGTTAGGCGTGTGGTTGCTGGTTATTTCCAGTTATTTAGTTAGCATCTCCGTTTATATCGTAGCCATCCGAGCAATCCCTTCCTATTTCCGGCTTTTCCACGGTCTCATCGCGGCCATTCAAGACATCAGGAATGAAAAAATTCGCCACGAAACCGTTCGAGTTATAAAGTCCGCTTCTAGAAAAATCATGACTTTTCTATTGCTCTACATATTATATTCCGCCGTTTCAAACATTTATTACAAACAATTTTGGATAATGTTCAAAGAAGAAAAATCTTACTACGTATTTAACAGAGTCACGCAAATTGGAAGTATTTTTTGGTTAATAACATTAGTCGTTTTCTATATTTTTTCCAATTGTTTAGTGACTATCCTGAGTCAAGTGGTGATTATGATCATCGATGCGTACGCGGTAACGATTGTACGTAAGAAAGACGTGAAAGAAAATATTTGGAAGAAGCCACAGCCTTCGCAACGAGTTGCGGATTTGGGGCAACGCGGATTGGTCAAGTCAATTCGCGTGCATCAGAAAATTAGTTCGTTGGTGGAGGAAGCCGACAGTGCTTTTTCGGGGTTTATGCTCATTTGCGTCGTGGTTGAATTCACATTCTCCATCATTTACGTTAAGTTAATCACGATTAAAGATGGGAATTATTTCGCTATCGCCCAATTTTACATGCCCATTCTCATTCTCCTGTTAAGGAAAGTTCATTATTGCGCTAAAGTCAACGAAAAGGTATGACAAATATTTTATTTATAAAAAAATGAATTTGTTCCAATTTTCTTCTCAATTCAATGTTTACCAAATAACTGTTACTTATAAAATTTGGTGTTGGTAGTTGCTGAATACGTCATAGTTGCAACATTTTAAAATTATTTTTCTGAAAATTGAATGATAAAAATTTGCTACGAAAAGAATAGAAATCACCTGAACTTTATCAAATCTTGGTTGTTGTATTTATTTTAAAAGATACACTGTAATTTTCACTATTTTCCAACCATTTTCGGCACCTAAACAACAGCTTTTTGACAACCACTTCGTAAAAATCTGCCGCCAATTTTTGATGATCAGTATTTTTTTTCAATTTTAATAAATAAATTGAAAAAAATTAAAACAAACTGGTAAAAAATAATTATTATACAAATTTGCAAAAAAAATGTTTAAAAAAAAACAAAAAAAAATGACAAAAAATTCACAAAAAAAATTGATCTGCAAAATTTGGCGTCAGATTCTAACGAAGTGGTTATCAAAAATATGTTGTTTAGTTACTAGAAATGCTTAGAAAAGGGGGCAAACTACAGTAAATGGAGAATAATAGTGAACGAAGGTAAATACAGTAAATATGTTTTGTAATTTTATCATTCTCATTTTGCGTTTTCATGTTGAGGGAAACTTAATAAATAACTCTCGTATTTCAAACGCCTTATTTTTTAAAAATTAACGTATTGAACGAATTTAAAAATTTAAAGTTAGGCACAATTAAAGTAATACCGGGTAAATAGTTATAACAAAATAATTGATCCTTACACTTTACCGAAATTAAAAACGCCTTAGCATAATTTATCTAACGTCAAGGCATTTAGCACTAAAACAAACAAGCCGCGCTTAAAAGTGGGTAAAAGCAATTGATCTTAGCGACAATTAATAATAATTATTGCAAATATTATTTTCAATACACTTCATACCAAACACGATTTATTACTGCATTAAAAGCGCCATTTTCATTTATAATTTGCTTAACAATTTAGTCGTTAGCTACTTTTCAACCATTCTACTATTAATATTATAATTTCGCCCGATTTTCATTTTGCTCGAAATTAAAACCTGCCTACTTGTACATCGGAAATGACCAAAAATACAGACCAAGCGGGTTTTGAACTACTGCTAAAAATGTTTAAACTTTGGGGTTTTGGTTTGGACTCGGCAAAACCGACTTTAAACAAACCGTTGATAGCTTTCTATCTCATCGTAGCAACGGCCGCCTTTTGCTCGGACAGCGTCGTCATGTACATGCAAATGTTCGGCATTCGCCCTAGCTTCGACTATGAAATGTTAGGCGTGTGGTTGCTGGTTATTTTCAGCTATTTAATCACCATCTTCATTTACATCTTAGCCATCCGTGCGACTCCTTACTATTTCCGGCTTTTCCAGGGTCTCATCGCTGCCATACGCGGCATCAGCGATGAAAACATTCGCCATCAGCGCGTTCAAAATATCAAATCCGCTATTAGAAAAACGGCGGTACTTTTATTGATATACATATTACTATCCGCTGCTTCAAACATCCATCACAAACAATTTTGGCTCACCTTCAACGAAGAAAAATCTTACTTCGTAATTAACAGAATCACGCATATCGGAAGCTGCTTTTGGGCGCTAACAATAACCACATTCTATATATTTTCCAATTGTTTAGTGGTTACCGTGTGTCAAGTCGTGATTATGATCATCGATACCTACACAGCGACAATTGTACGCAAGAAAGAAATGGATGAAAATATTTGGGAAAAGCGACGTCCCTCGTCTCAAGTTTTGGATTCGGGACAACGCGGATTGGTTAAGACAATTCGCATGCACGAGAAACTAAGTGCATTGGTGGAGGAAGCGGATGGTGCTTTTTCCGGGCTGATGCTAGTTTGCGTCGTAGTTGAACTCGCAGTCTCCATCGTTTACGTCAAGTTAATGACGATAAAAGACGGTAGTTATTTCGCTATCGCGCAATTCTACTTGCCCATTCTCATTCTCCTGCTAAGGAAAGCTCATTATTGCGCTAAAGTCAACGAAAAGGTATGACAAGTATTTTATTAAAAAAAAAAATGAATTTGTTCTAATTTCTTTCTCAATTCAATGTTTACTAAATGAGTGTATTAATGACTGGCGCTCATAAAATTCGGTATTGATAGTTTCTGAATGCGCCATAGTTGCAACATTATACTAATTACAGGTAATTAGTCAGCGGAGTTAAGAAACGCTTTAAAATTGTGTTTGTGAAAATTTTAATTTTGAAAATTTGCTACGTAAACAATAGAATTCACCTGAACTTTATCAAATCCCAATTGTTGCATTTATTTTAAAGTTTTAACTTATTATTAAAAAAAATTAAACAGATTTTAAAGCCAAAAGCTCAAATTTATAATTCTTCTTAAGCTCAATTTGATCAAATTGATTTATCTTGATTTAATCTATTTTTAAACAGTTTTTTTTTTTTTTTTTAAATTAACCTATCAAACGTATAGTATTTAAAAAATTAAATTTGGGCACATTTAAAGTAATAAAATAGTTAATAGCAAATAATTGATCTTTACACGTCACTAAATTTAAAAACACCATTATCATAATTATTTACCGAAGGCCAAACCCCTTAGCTCTACAACAACACAACCCCCGCTTAAAAGTGTGTGAAGCTACGGGTGTGAAGCAAATGATCTTTAATCAATAATATACTTCAGACAAAAACGATTAATTATATTAATAACTTTAAAAGCACCATTTTCATTTTTAATTCCACCCATGTCATATTAATTTGCGTATTAATTTACCCGTTAGCTACTTTTCAACAATTAATTACAGTACTGTATAGCCTACTTGCTAAGTATTACGAGTAGGCCTATACCCGGTAATAATTATTTCACTCGATTTTCATTTTCCTCGAAATTAAAAATTGCGCATCGGAAATGAGCGAAAATACTGACCAAGCGGGTTTTGAGCTACTGTTGAAGATGTTTAAATTTTGGGGTTTCGGTTTGGATTCGGCAAAACCAACTTTGAACAAGCCGTTGATTGCTTTTTATTTGATCGTAAATATAACCACCTTTTGCTCGGACAGCGTCATCATCTACATGCAAATGTTCGGCATTTACCAAAACTTCGACTACGAAATGTTAGGCGTGTGGTTGTTGGTTATTGTCAGCTATTCAGTCACCATCGTCGTTTATATCTTAGCTATCCGAGCAAGCAATTGCTATTTCCGGCTTTTCCACGGTCTCATCGCTGCCATACGCGGCATCAGCGATGAAAACATTCGCCGTCAACGCGTTCAAATTATTAAATCTGCTACTAGAAAAACGGCGGTCATTCTATTGATATACGTATTATTTTCCGCAGCTTCAAACATCTATCACAAACAATTTTGGCTTATTTGTAAAGAAAAAAAATCTTACTTCGTAATTAACAGAATCACTCAAATTGGAAGTTACTTTTGGGTACTAACATTAGCCACCTTCTATGTTTTTTCCAATTGTTTAGTAGTTACCGTGAGTCAAGTGGTGATTATGATCATCGATACGTACGCAGCAACAATTGTACGTGAGAAAGAAGTGGACGAAAATATTTGGGAGAAGCAACATCCTTCGCCACGAGTTGCGGATTTAGGTCAAAGCGGATTGGTCAAGTCAATTCGCGTGCATCAGAAAATCAGTTCGTTGGTGGAGGAAGCCGATTGTGCTTTTTCCGGGCTTATGCTCATTTGCGCCGTGATTGAACTCATGATCGCCATCGCTTACGTCAAGTTAATCACGATAAAAGGCGGGAATTATTTCGCTGTCGCCCAATTCTACTTGCCCATTCTCATTCTCCTGTTAAGGAAAGGGCATTATTGCGCTAAAGTCAATGAAAAGGTATGACGTTTATTTTATTACAAGGAAATGAATTTGTTCCAATTTCTCTCTCAATTCAATGTTTATCAAATAAGTGTATTAATGACTGGCGCTCATAAAATTCGGTATTGATAACGTGTGTCCGTAAATATCCGAAGCTTTTAAAAAGCGAATAAACAAATCAAATTTTAATGAAAATGAATTATTTTTTTAAATATTTACATACAACAACACCTCCGATTTAATAATAAAAAAATCAATTTTTAGAAGGTGACCTCTACAACTGAGTCGGCACGTGATAATGCGCTCAATGAATTTTGAGAAAATTTGCATTAATCCTACGGTAGATGCCGGTACGTGCCGAGATGAAGTCGGCAGGTGTAATCTGCAAGTCCGCAAAAAGCTTTAGCCGTCAAAGCGAGCGCCTGAGCACGTTTACACGTGCCGACTCAGTTGTAGAGGTCATATTCTAAAAATTGGTTTTTTATCATTAAATCGGAGGTGTTGTTGTATGTAAATATTAAAAAATTTATTCATTTTCATTAAAATTTGACTGATTTATTCGCTTTTTAAAAGCTTCGTCGTTTTAAGGGCACACGTTAGTTGCTGAATGCGCCACCCTTGCAACATTATCATTTTACAACGTGTAAGATATTAAAAACTCAATATTAGTCAAACTCAAGTAACAAGTTCAATAACAAAATAATTATTAATTCATGCAATAAACATTATCAAAAATGTTTTTTTGAAAAAACCTTCGTCGTTATTTGTCTGGTGTTTTCAAGACGCATTAAGCCCTACAAAAACAAGTAAACAAAACAAACGCAATTGCCACAATCGATAATGTTTATTGAAAATATAGACACTTCAGATATAATCAATTAACTACATTACTCCAATTAAAAGCTCCATTTTATTTTTTAATTAGAACCATTATAAGTTTATTTATTTACTCATTTAGCTACATTTTAAAAACTAATATCATAATTTCGCTCGCATTCATTTCGTTCGAAATTAAAAAGCTGTCCACTTGCATATTGAAAATGACCGAAAATACTGATCAAGCGGGTTTTGGGTTACTTTTAAAAATGTTAAAATTTTGGGGATTCGGTTTTGACTCTGCTAAACCGACCTTAAACAAGCCGTTGATAGCTTTTTATCTGATCATATCAATGGTCATATTCTGTTCAGAAAGCTCCACCATGTACATGCAGCTATTCGGCATTCATCAAAACATGGACTACGAAATGTTAGGAGTATGGCTGCTCGTTAATTTCAGTTATTTAACCACCATTTTGGTTTACGTATTAGCCATCCGTGCAGCCCCGTATTATTTCCGGCTTTTCCACGGTCTCATCGCCGCCATACGAGGCATCAGCGATGAAAACATTCGCCATCAACGCGCTCGAATTATTAAATCCTCTTCTATAAAAACCATGAGCCTTCTATTGAGCTATATATTATTTTGCGTCGCGTCAAACATCTATTACAAACAATTTTGGCCTGCGGTTAAACAAGAAAGATCGTACTTCGTAATCAATCGAATCACGCAAATCGGAAGCTGCTTTTGGAACACAACTTTAATCACGTTCTGTCTCTTTTCTAATTGCTTAGTTATTATCATCTGTCAAGCCATTGTTTTGATCATCGACTCGTATTCAGCTATGATTGTACGTCCGTGGGTGGTGGACGAAAATATTTGGGAGAACCAACATCTTTCGCATTCAGTTCCAGTTGCGGAACCAAGCGGATTGGCGAAAGCAATTCGCACGCATCAGAAAATTAGTTCGTTGGTGGTCGAAGCCGACAGAGCTATTTCCGGACTCATGCTCATTTGCATCGGAATGGAACTCATAATCTGCATCATTTATGCCAAATTAATCTCAATAAAAGGCGGGAATTTTTTCATCGTCGCTCAATTCTACATACCCAATGTCATTCTTTTGGTATGGAAAACGTTTTATTGCGCTAAAGTCAACGAAAAGGTACGTCAACTTTTTATTGACAAACATCTAAGATTTATATACAAGTACAGGGTTGCGCTTAATGTCATTAAATGCACTTAAAAATTAATATCGGTACATGTACCATTTAAAAATTTAATAATTCATTGTTTGACATTAACCAGCGGCGGATTTCCAAATTTTCCGCCCTGAGACCAAAATGTATCCTGGAAACAGGATATTGTGATAAATTTAAAGCACCAAACTTGCGAGGCGCGAAATTTTTTCTATTTTTTTTTTTTTTGCGAAATTTTTGTTTTTGTTCTTGCAAAATTTTTTAGATTTTTTTGTGAACTTTTATTGATTTTTTTGCGAAATTTAGTTGATTTTTTTGTGAAATTTTTTTTTTTTTGTTTTTGCGGAATGTTTTTAATTTTTTTTTGCGAAATTTTTTTGCTTTTTTTTCCAAAATTTTGTTGATTTTTTTTGCGAAATTTTGTTGATTTTTATGCAAAATTTTTTTTTTGATTTTTTGCGAAATTTTTTTGGATTGGTTTTTTGCTCTTTTGGCCGCCCTGAGGCTTCACCCGGCCTATTTAGAAATCCGCTTCTGCATTAACACGCAAAAAACAAAAAGAAAAACAGTACAATGGTAGTTAATAATAATAAATTATAAATAAATTGCGTGTAAGTCGCATAATAAATAAAAATAAAAAAACAGTACAGTATAATGGTAGTTAATAACAATAATTATTATTAATAAAATTGCGTGTGTAAGTAAATACGCAGCTAATCTATTAAAATAAGCGAATCATTGATTACCTATTAAATAAATACATTTTACCGCTTAATTACACGTACATTGAAAGCTAAAGCATTTCTATTCGTAATAATTATCGCCTTCGCGTATTTCTCACTTCCTCATTCTCCATTCCCTCCAACTGATAAAATGTACACTATCTTGCCAGAAAAACCTATTAAAAACAGCGACGAACTCGCCGGTTTCGACTTGGTGGTACATCTAATGAGACTGTTTGGTATATCCATTCACCCCAAAAAATTAACCGCCCCCGTTCTCAATCGCTACATCTGCGGGTGCATCTTGTTCGTGGGCTTGGTGACGTTCGCCGTGGCCAGCCCCACTCTATACCTCCAAATAGTTGACGAAGCCATGCCGATATGGATCTTGATCAATGCCAGCTACTTGTTCACCATCCTCACTTACGTATGGACCATCTACTCCACTCCGCACGCTTTTCGCTTACTCCGTGGTCTCATTTCGGCCATCGATGATCTTGAAAATCCGGACGTGCGTTCGCTATGCGTTCGAAGAATCAAGCTCAAGTCGAAGTTGATCCTGGCCTCTCTCGTCGCTTTCATCTCCTACGTGGCCATCACCGTCGTCATGAATGGACAATTCTACGGAATACCCATGAAAAACAAAACCACCTTCGACGTCGTCACTAGCAAAATTACCAATATTGGCAGTTGCATGTGGATCTCCACTTTGGTTTTATTCTACATTTTCGCTAATTTCGTAGTGATTTTGGTCAGTCAAACTATCATTACGTTAATAGACGCTAACACGCAACCGAATGAACAGCAATTTTCAGTGGAAGAGAATATTTGGAAGAAAAGGCCTCGTCCGTATCAATTGTCAATCGCGGTGAAGATCGTGCGCGCCATTGATATAAATAGAAAGTTGAAATCGTTGGTGAGCGAAGCGGACCGAACGTTCTCCGGACTTATGCTCTTAAGTTTGGGCATGGAACTGTTGGTGTCTGTCGTTTATGTTAAATCTCTGTCTATTCAGAATGGAAATTTTTCGCTCAACGCTAATCAATATTCCTCGGTTATCGTGCTTTTCCTATGGAAAGCTTATTATTGCGGTATAGTCAACGACAAGGTGCCATGCACGATTTTTATCATTTCTTTATTAAGTTCAACTTCAGAAATCAAAAATGCTAAATATTTATTAGAATGGATTATTAATTTTAAAATATAGTATTTAGGTCCATCCTTTTATTGAATTCAAAAATGTACCCTCGTTACATAATTATGCCTAACTATGTTTATTTTGATTTTCTAGTTGAAATCGTCGCTGACGTTGAGGAACGTTCCTAACTCGTTGCAAGATCTGGAACACTGCTCGGCGGTAAGCTCTTTAAATCAAGTACTTTCAGTTTTAAAAAAATTGTTTTCTATTGTTTTCACTATAGGAACACGTGAATTACATTTTGTATCTGAACGAGCAACTAATTAATAAAGCGGAATTAACTTATGGCGGATTTTTCCCAGTTAGGAAAACATTCATCTTTACGGTAAAAACTTTTGAAGTTTTTGAAATAAATGTCATAAAAAAAAATTAATAAATAATTATGTTTTTTTAGATTGCTGGAACAGCTCTCACCTACGCTCTAGTGCTCAACGGAATAGGATCGGGATAAAACTGTCTTTAACAGCCTCAATAATAATATTATATTTAAATTAATAAACAAAAGTAGAGAAACTGCCATTGATACGTTTTGACGCACGAATCGGTTTTTTATAATACCTCCATAATAAAAAGAAAACAAAAAAAAAAATATCAAAATTAATATGTTATAAAAACTAACTTAAAAACTAGAAAAAGTTGCTTTAACTAAGAAAATATTTTTTTAGTGTTTGATCTTCTTGGGGAAACAGGAACGTAACGTCGTAAGTCAAAACGTACGTCAAAACGTAGCAATCGCAACTTCCCTATTAAAACTATGTTACTGTACCGTACTCAAACCAACAAGCAATCCAATTGTGATAATAAATTTAATATTTATCGTTAGTTTAAATTGCAAATACTACACTGCAATTAATTATGATATTACGAGTGCTTGTTTCGTTTCTTTTTAAAAACAACCAGTCTTTTACCTACCGGTAATAACTTATATTCGTATGCGCACATTAATTTTCAAAATAATAAATTTGTTACATATTCATTATCATGTTTGTTGTTATTTACAATCAATTTAAACGCGCTGATGTTCCATGTAAACAAATAAATTATTATAAAACAACAATACAACTCTACAATTTTCTTCGGTTTTTCATAATGAAGAAACCTTTAACTCACCTCAACTAAATTAAATTAAACGGGAGAAATGGCAAGTTATGATTGACGTCAAAATTTATTTTGCTAAAAGTTGATGTTTATTTCCACCGGTCTATACATAACAGTTAATTTACATGTGTACGATTTACACTTATAAAGACCGAAAAAAATAACAAATTCATTCACAAATTTTTTCATTCTTGATATTGTTCTGAGTTCATTTTTCTCCGCGTACGATTGATGGTTTGCATGAACCAATTAAACGAAATGTTCAATTTTCATTCGATAAATATTTGAGTTCTTTATGTGCGGCACTTAAATTAACGAATAAATGTTTTATTTAAATTTTTTATTCTACCAATCATCCACTAAGCTTTTTAATGTAGCGTATTAATTACGGTACACGTCGTTGCTAAGCTATTAAAATAAACACTGAATTTAATATTAAAACAAAAACAATTATAAACACTAGTTATCGATACTTATGCTCAGAAAGCAATGTCTCAAATACACATCGTAAGCGAAAAGTCGTTTACCGATAAAGTACACTGGCTGGCGGCGTACGACGTATCCAAAACGGCGGAATTGTACGAGCGAACGGGCTTTTGGCTCATCTTTCAAATATTTCGTTACTTCGGTTTCCGTCTCCAGGAGAATCCTCGAAGCCATTCTTGTATGAACCGCTATCACGTCAGTCTCATCTTAAGCATTACCTTATTGTCTTTCGCTACTTCTTGTTATATAACCAGTCGTTTAGTTTGGAAGGCAGATGGCACTTTAGACATCGAAAGCCTAAGTTTCTTCGTCTTCACTTCGCTCGGCTACTTCATCACCATTCTGAATTATATCATCGGCGTGGCTAATGCCCGGAAGTACAGCTCGTTCATCAGGAGCGTGTCTTCCGCCGTGGACCTCATTCCCGATCCCCATAACAAGCGAAAAACAGTGTCGTCGATCCGTCGCTCGTCTTATGTTTGGGCAATCTCTATCTTACTCTGCACGTTATTGGCCTCTTTCTCGGGTTGGAACCTGAGCCAAAGGTTGGAAGAAGAAGATAATGAACAGGTTCAACCTATTTGCTTCTTGATTAACTCAATGCTCAACGTCGTTTGGGTGGTCACAATCGCCATTTTCTACTTATTCGCCAACGCTTTCTTGATAATAATGTGCAAGAATTTAAGCGCCTTGATTGACATTTATTTAGAACCGGAAGTAAAAATAGAAAATTCGGTAGACAACGCGTGGCTAGAACCGGAGCAGCGGGTAGATGGCGAGATGAATGGGAAGCTGACCAATCACCGTAAGTTGAGTATGTTAGTGGAACAGGCCAACGCCGTCTTTTCTCACTTTCTGTTATTCTCATTGACAATGGAAATCGCATTCTGCATCAGCTTCATTAAGCTTCTCAGCATTAAAAATGGAGAATTGTCATTGGGAGCTTATACTAACACATTTCACGCGATGTTAATGGTCAGCAAAGCTATCGCTTGCGCGAATGTTAACCACAAAGTAGCCAACTTTCAGCCACTTAACATATTATTTAATTTCAATTAATATTTTTTACACTTTAGTTGAAATCGAGTTTGCAGTTAAAAAAATTACCAAATACCAGACAAATTTTCGACGTAATTAGAATAAAATCTTTAGCAATAATAATTATCCAAATTTACTCTTGGATTATTTTGATAGGATCAAGTAAGCTACATTTTGTATCAGACGGATCAACAGAACAACAGAGCCGAAATCACTTATGGAAATATATTCCCCGTGACCAAAACCTTTATTTTTACAGTAGGCTTAATTGTTTTAATTAATTATAAATAATTATGCAGTAACATATATTTTTTCAAAAATTTTAGATTGCAGGTACCGCATTGACTTACGCCTTAGTCCTTCAAGGAGTATAAACGCTCAACTAATTAATACCTAAGATGAATATGAACCAAACTTCAAATTTTGATTTTCTTTCGCTTTTCACTTCATTGAGTCGGTAGAAAAAAAAAAACATTCCTTGTTCTAATTTTTGAAAGAGTTAACAATTTATTATTATTAAGCCATTTATTATTTAAAATCAATAAAAATATTATTATCAATTTTTTTTTTTTGTGTTTTGGTTGGGGACGTTCACTTTAAAAAAAAAATGCAAAGTTCTAAATAGCTACAGCAATTTTTTTTTTAAATAGCTTTTTTATATTGTTTTCTCATGTGTAGATTCCTATACTGTAAATAAAACTGCAAAAAAAATGTGAAAATGATCCCTAGTGTATCCTTAGTCACTCGTATGCAGTAGGCCTACTGTATTATTATAGTCGAGGTATTGACCCAACAAAATGAGCAGTTTTTATTTGAAAATCTAATTGATTTAATTTGATTTTTATGTGCAACACTTAAATTAACAATAATTTATAATAATTTAGTTCCCAGTATTTCGTGAAAAGGACGTTGCATCCGAGGAAGTTATAATGAAGTTGAACTGAACTAAAACTGTTTTTTTTTTTTTTTTTATTCTAAATTTTTTATTCCACCAATCATCAACTTTGATGACTCTCAGACTCAAGCTTTTTAATATAGCATATTAATTGCGGTAAACATTGTTGCTAAGCTATTAAAATAAACATTAAATTTCATATTAAAAACAAGTTATCTACCGATACTTATAATCAAAAAAAGAAATGCCTCAAGTAAGCATCGTAAGCGTAAAGTCCTTAACGGATAAAGTGCCCTGGCAGACGGCGCGCGACAGATCAAAAACGGCGGAGTTGTACGAGCGAACGGGCTTTTGGCTCATCCTTCAAATGTTTCGTTACTTCGGCTTCCGTCTTCAGGAGAATTCACGAAGCCATCCCTGTATGAACCGCTATCACGTCGGTCTCTTTTTAAGCTTTACTTTAATGGCTTTCGCAGCTGCCTGTTACTTGAGCAGTAGTTTAATTTGGAATGCCGAGGGCAGCTTGGACATTGAAAGCGCAAGCTTTTTCCTCTTGACCTCGTTCGGATACCTACTTAGCATTTTAAATTTTAGCATCGGCGTGGCTAATGCCCGGAAGTATAGCTCATTCCTCAGGAGTGTGTCTTCCGCCGTAAATCTCATTCCCGATCCCCGGAAGAAGCAAAAGACCGTGCTTTCGATTCGTCGCTTTTCCTACGTTTGCCTCATCGTTATCTTATTTGGCATCCTAATCTCCATTTTAGCCACCTTGTACCAAATGAAACTGTGGGTACAAGAGAGTAGCAAACCCATTCATTCAATTGTGTTGGTAATTTCCCCCGTGCTTAACATCGTTTGGATGGCCACCCTCGCCAACTTCTACTTATTCTCCAATGGTTTCTTGTTTATGGTGTGCAAAGTTTTAAGCGCCTTAATCGACATTTATTTAAAACCGGAAAATAGAGAAGAAAACGTTGTATATGACGCGTGGATGGACCCGGAAGAGAGGATCGATGACGAGATGAACGAAAGGTTGACCAATCACCGTAAGTTGAGTGTGTTGGTGAAACAGGCCAACTCCATCTTCTCCCACTTGATGTTATTTTCGTTAGCCATGGAAATCTCATTTTCCACCACTTTCATTAAGCTTCTCAGTATTAAAAATGGAATATTTTCATATGGGGCTTATACTAATGTTTTTCAAGTGTTGTTAACGATCAGCAAAGCTATCGCTTGCGCGAATGTTAACGACAAAGTAAGCAACTTTCAACCACTTAAAAAATATTTTTTAAATCAAATTAATTTTTTTTTTTCACTTTAGTTGAAATTAAGTTTACAGTTAAATCAATTACCAAGAAGCAGACATTTATTCAAGGTGAATAAATGAACCAATTTTCAAATTTATCCACACCTAATTCCTGATTTATTTATTTTTTTGATAGGAGCAAGTGAGTTACTTTTTGTATCAAACCGATCAACAGATCAGTAGAGCCGAGATAACTTATGGAAATATATTCCCCGTGACCAAAACTTTCATTTTTACAGTACCGTTATTATTTTAATTAATAACTATAAATTATAATATACAGTATATATTTTTTTATATGTAGATTGCAGGTACCGTGTTGACTTATGCTTTAGTCCTTCAAGGAGTATAAGCATCCGACGAACACCTAAGTTGAACATGAACTAAATTTCAAACTTTGGAAAAATATATAGGCTAAGTTATCATATGAAAAAATTGCAGTTACTTGGGGGCTAAATATACATTTTTGCTTACTCTAATAAAATTTGAATTTTTTTTTAAATTTGTTTGTACAGTTTTGTCTTTTGAGTGGCGAATTCACCAGTATAGCCTTATTCTAAGATTTAATTTTAAACTTGGTTAAAATTACAATCAAGATAATTTAAATACCGGTATTTTTAGTTCGTAAACAGAAAAATTTAACAGCCGGAATAGAAAAAAATCTGCAAATGTTTTGAATTTGAAAATGTTTTAAATTAAATTTAAACGTCACGAAGAACAACCTAAATAGCTTTGCCACACTCATTTTCTTTCACTTTTTCACTTCATTGAATCAGTTGAAGAAAAAAAAAACATTTTTTTAAAAAAAAATTCATTTGTCAAGATTAAAAAAAAAAATTAAATAATCAAATAAATAAAAGTATTCTTAAAAACACATGTTTAAATTTTGTTTTCATTTTTTATGGGTTAACTAGACCCACGGGGTTACCTATTTATTCGTAAACTACCGGTAGTAAAATTTAAAAGTCAACTCAACCAATATCGTTACATCCGAGAAAGTTATAAAATAACTGTAACTGAATTAAAAATGTTTCTATTTCCAACAACTAGGACTTAAGTCTTATTTAAAGCATCGCAATAATAATTGCGGTAAACATTGTTGCTAAGCTATTAAAATAAACACAAAATTTAGTACTAAAAGCAAATTAGCTGTCGATACTTACAGTCAGAAGAAAATGTCTCGAGTAAACATTGTAAGCGTAAAGTCCTCAACCGATAAAATACACTGGCGGGCGGCGAACGACGTATCGAAGACGGCGGAATTGCACGAGCGTACGTGCTTTCGGCTCATCTTTCAAATATTTCGTTACTTCGGTTTCCGTCTTCAGGAGAATCCACAAAACCAGCCCTGTATGAACCGCATTCACGTTGGTCTCTTTTTAAGCCTTACTTTAATGGCTTTCGCAGCTTCCTGTTGCTTAGTCAGTAGTTTAGTTTGGAAGAGCGATGGTAGTTTGGACATGGAAAACGCCAGCTTTTTCGTCTTGTCTTCGTTCAGCTACATCCTCACCATTCTAAATTTTTGCATCAGTGTGGCCAATGCCCAGAATTATAGCTCCTTCTTCAGGGGTGTGTCTTCCGCCGTCAATCTCATTCCCGATCTCCATAAGAAGCAAAAGACCGTGCTGTCGATCCGTCGCTACTCCTACATTTGCCTAATCGTTGTCTTATTTGGCGTCCTAATTGCCATTTTTGCCACCTTGTACCAAACGAAATTGTGGGTAGAAGAGAATAGCAAACCGGTTTCTACAATTTGGCTGGTAATTTCCTCCGTGCTCACAGTCATTTGGATGGCCACAATCTCCAACTTCTACTTATTCTGTAACGCACTTTTGTTTATGGTGTGTAAAACTTTAAACGCCTTGATCGACATTTATTTAAAATCGGAAAGTAAAGAAGAAAATGTTGTATATGACGCGTGGATGGAACCAGAAGAGAGGATTGATGACGAGATGAACGAAAAGTTGACCAATCACCGCAAGTTGAGTGTGTTGGTGAAACAGGCCAACTCCATCTGCTCCCACTTGATGCTACTTTCATTAGCCATGGAAATTACACTTTGCATCTGTTTCATTAAACTTCTCAGCATTAAAAATGGAATATTTTCATTTGGGGCTTATACTAATGTTTTTCAAGTGATGTTAACAATCAGCAAAGCTATCACTTGCGCGAATGTTAACGACAAAGTAACCAACTTTCAACCACTTAAAAAATATTTTTTTAAATCAAATTAATTTTTTTTTATTTTAGTTGAAATTAAGTTTACAGTTAAATAAATTACCAAGAAGCAGACATTTATTCGAGGTAAATAAATAAACCTATTTACAATTTTATAAACTTTTAATTCCTGATTTTATTTATTTATTGTTTGATAGGAGCGAGTGAGTTACTTTTTCTATCAGACCGATCAACAGATCAGTAGAGCCGAGATCACTTATGGAAATATATTCCCTGTGACTAAAACATTCATTTTTACAGTACAATGATTATTTTAATTAATACTGTAGTTATAAATTATATACTGTAGTAACATTTTTTTTAAAAACATGTAGATTGCAGGTACCGTGTTGACTTATGCTTTAGTCCTTCAAGGAGTATAAGTGCCCGACTTAGTGAACCAAACTTCTAATTTAGACAAAATATTTAAATATTATTATGAGAAAATTGCAGTTATTTGTGGTTAAATTTTAGCCTGCTCTAATAAAATTTGAATGTTTTCTAGGTAAATTTATTCTTGTAGTTTTGAGTAGCGGATTCATCAGTAGCCTTATTCAAAGATTTAATTTTAAACTTGGTTAAGATAACAATCCGATAATTTAAATACGGTATTTTTTTCCTGTAAACAGATTAACTAAACAGCTAGATTTTTTTAAAAAAAATCTGCAAATGTTTTGAATGTAATTCAAAGTGACAATCGACCCAACCAGCTTTGCCACACTCATTTTCTTTCATTTTTCACTTCATTGAATGGGTTGAAACAAGATTCATTTAAAAAATAAATGCAGCTTTTCTAAATAAATTTAAATAAATGTAGCTATTTTCTTTTATGGATTAATTGGACTCACGTATTTATTCTTAAAACGATAAAGTATGAAAATCAATAAAAAATCGTTGGGGATGTTCACTATTAAAAAGAAACGCAAGTTTGGATAAGTAAATACGAGAAGATCTTTTTTTTTAATTAGCTTTTTTTTATATTGTTTCCTCATGCATACAGTAAATGAAAATAAATTGCGAAAAAAGTGAAGATATTCTCTAGTCACGAGTATGTAAACAACTATTGGGTCACTGTGCATATAATTTATTGTTATAGTCGAGATATTGACCAAAAAAAAAATGATAAGTTTTTGTTTGAAAATGTAATTAATTTTCATGTGCACCACTTAAAGTAACAGTTACGAAGTCTTACAGTTGAACTTGGTTGCAACGTCATTGAAGGGAAAATATAATTAATTTTCGCAATAATCAACTTTGAAGTTCTTTAAAAATATTGTTATTAATAATTACGGTAAACATTGTTGCCAAGCTATTAAAATAAACACTAAATTTAATAATAAGAGTAAATTAGCTATCGAAGCTGATTGTCGGAAGAAAATGCCCTAATAAACGTCGCCGGCGTAAAGTCCTTATCGAATAAAATATACTGGGAAACGGCCCACGACGCACATAAAAGGGCGGAATTGTATGAACAAACAGGCTTCTGGCTCATTTTTCAAATATTTCGTTACTTCGGCTTCCGTCTTCAGGAGAATCCTCGAAGCCATTCCTGTTTGAACCGATGTCACGCCGGTTTCATCGTAAGCTTTACTTTAATAGCTTTCGCTGTTACCTGTTACTTAACCAGTACATTAGTTTGGAAGAGCGATGGCAGTATGGACATTGAAAACGTAAGCTATTTTGCCTTGACCTCGTTCGGCTATTTCCTCACCATTCTAAATTTCAGCATCAGTCTGGCCAAAGCCCGGAAGTATAGCTCGTTCCTCAAGAGTGTGTCTTCCGCCGTGAACTTCATCCCTTATCTCCATAAGAAGCAAAAAACCGTACTGATCATTCGTCGCTCCTCCTATATTTGCCTAATCTTTATCTCAATCGGCATCCTAATTGCCGTTATACCCACTATGTACCAAACGCAATTGTGGGGAGAAGAGGATAGTAAAAAGTTACAATCCATCACTTCTATTTTCCTCGTTATTTCCTCCGTGCTTAACTTCATTTGGATCGCTACAATCGCAAACTTCTACTTATTCTGCAACGCTTTTTTGTTCTTGGTATGCAAAGTTTTAAGCGACTTGATCGACATTTATTCAGTACCGGAAAATAAAGAAGAAAATACGGTTGATGACGCGTGGATGGAACCGGAAGAGAGGATCGATGATGAGATGAACGAAAAGTTGGCCAATCATCGCAAGTTGAGTGTGTTGGTGAAGCAGGCGAACTCCATCTTCTCACATTTGTTGATCATGTCATTGGCGATGGAAATTGCACTTAGTATCAGCTTCATTAAGCTACTTAGCATTAAAAACGGGCTATTTTCTTTGGGGGCTTATTCTAATATTTTTCACGTGATGATGATGGTCGGCAAGGCAATTTCTTGCGCGAACGTTAACGACAAAGTAACCAATTTTTAACCGCTTAAAATATTTTTACATTTTTAATAATTATTTTTTTTTTACATTTCAGTTGAAATCAAGTTTGGAGTTGAAAAAATTACCAAGTACCAGACGATTTTTCGAGGTACAGTACCGTAAATAAAAAAAATATATATACCAATAATTATCCACATTAATTTTTATAACCGTATTGGATGATTTTGATAGGATCAAGTGAGCTACATTTTGTACCAGACAGACCAACAGAACAACAGAGCCGAGATCACTTATGGAAATGTATTTCCCGTGACCAAAACCTTTATTTTTACCGTAATTATGCTAATTAATTATAAATTAAATCTTGTAAATAAGCTTATATTTCTTTCGAAATAATTATAGATCGCAGGTACCGCATTGACTTATGCTTTAGTCCTTCAAGGAGTATAAGCGTCCGATTTACACCTAAAATAAATACATGTATGACCCAAACTTCAACAATCATATCTCAGGGAATAACTGTTCAACAAATTATCACGATCCATAATAGTGATTACATTCCGGAAATGCGAATGCCAAAATTCGTGCGCTCATTTTATGCAAAACTTAAGAGCTATATGATTTTTTTAACTTGTGCAATGATTACTTTAAGTTTTAAACAATTTATTTTGTTACTTGAATTATTGTATGTGATTACCAAGCGGTTGTTGATAATTTTAAATGTTTTTTTTTTTTTTGATTCTGGATACATGTATTATGTTGTTTAAAATGTACTGTATTTTTATCAGCACTTAAAATCAAAATTAAAGGACAATAAATAAATGGGGAAACAAAAAAACAATCATATTGTTTTAGATTTTTTTTTTTTTTTGTGAGAAATAAAAATTAAAAATTACCATACTTTCGTTATAAATAATTTTACAATAATAAATTAAGCTGCATGTATTAAATTTGGCTCAAAATTGCAAAAATCAAGTACAAAAAAGAAGCTGAATTCTGACCTTCTTGAAACTATTATCAAGGTTACCAACTTTTTCCACTCACAAAAAATGACGTTACAATCGAAGCAACGTTATATCCGAGGGCTTGGTTAATATATTTTACCAATCATCACTATGACTTAAATTTTTTAAAACATAGTATTAATTGCGGTAAACATCGTTGCTAAGTTATTAAAATAAACATGAAATTTAATTCTAAAAACAAATTAGCTGTGTCGATAGTCTTATAGTCAAATGGAAATGTCTCAAGTAAACATTGTAAGCGAAAAGTCCTTAACGGATAAAAAATACTATCGTCCGGCACCCGACGTACTCACAACGGCGGAATTATACGAGCGAACGGGCTTCTGGTTCATTTTTCAAATTTTTCGCTACTTCGGTTTCCGTCTTCAGGAGAGTCCTCGTGGCCATTCCTGTTTCAGCCGGCGTCACATCGGACTTATCCTAACCTTTACTTTAGCGGCGGTCGCTGTTACCTGCTATTTAAGCAGTTGTTTAGTTTGGAAATCAAATGGCAGTTTGAACATCGAAAACGCGAGCTTTTTCGCCGCCATCGCCTTCGCCTACATTCTCACTATTCTTAATTTCAGCATCGGTCTGACCAATGCCTGGAAGTATTGCGCATTTCTCAAGAGTGTGTCTTCCGCTGTAAATCTCATCCCTGAATTCCATAAAAAGCAGAAGACTGTGCTCTCCATCCGTCGCTCCTCCTACATTTGCCTAATCTTTATCTTATTCGGCGTCCTATCGGCCGTATTCCCCACCATGTACCAAACGCAGATGTGGGAAGAAGACTTAGACGGTACCACTTCGATTTGCCTCGTAATTTCCTCTCTTCTTAACTTCGTTTGGATGGCCACAGTCACAAACTTCTATTTATTCTCCAACACTTTCTTGTTCATCATGTGCAGCATTTTGAGCCAATTGATCGACATCTATTTAGAAGCGGAAGATAGAAAAGAAAATGCGGTTGATGACGCATGGCTGGAACCGGAAAAGAGGATCGAGGACGAGATGAACGAAAAGTTGACCAATCATCGTAAATTGAGTGCGTTGGTGAAACAAGCCAACTCCATCTTCTCTCATTTTCTGTTAATTTCGTTATCGATGGAAATCGTAATTTGCATCAGTTTTATTAAGTTCCTCAGCATTAAAAACGGAATATTTTCTGTGGGCGTTTATTCGAATACTTTTCACGTGATATTAATGGTTGGCAAGGCTATCGCTTGTGCGAATGTCAACGACAAAGTAACCAACTTTCAAACGCTTAAAATATTTGTTTCTAATTTCTAATAATTATTTCAGTTGAAATCAAGTTTGCGGTTGAAAAAATTATCAAGTAGTAGAAATTATTTCGAGGTAAATATATTAAAAAAAAACTATTTGCCAATAATATTTATCCACCTTAATTTTAATCTTAAATTATTTTGATTACAACAATAGAGCTACATTTTGTATCAGACCGACCAACAGAACAACAGAGCCGAGATAACTTATGGAAATATTTTCCCCGTGACTAAAACCTTTATTTTTACCGTAAATATTTTAATTACAGTAATAATTATAAATGGTACAGTAACATAATTTTTTTTCAACAAAAAAAAAAAAAAATTATAGATCGCAGGTACCGCATTGACTTATGCATTAGTCCTTCAAGGAGTATAATACCTAAGATGAATATAAAAAAATGACTTCAAACTTTTACTAAAATATTTTAAGTTATAAGAAAATTCGGCTACAGTTATGTGTAACTAAATTTGAATGTTAGCTTGTTCTAACATAATTTAAATAATTGAATCAAAATATTAGTAAACTTAGAAGTAAATGTTTAAATTTTGTTCTGATTTTTTTTTACCCATTACTAATTTAATAATTTTGTTCTAAACCCATATGGTTATCTATTTACGTTTATACATATAAACTAAGAAAGTCAATGAAAATGTCATTAGCAATTGTTTGTTTTATGTTAGAAATGTTCACTTTTTTTTAAAAAAAAAAATGCAATTTTAAAAAAAATTAAAAATGACCATAATGGGGCCTACATTAAATTTAATTCAAAATTGCAAAAATCTAGTACCAAAAAAAGTAGAGTTCCAATTATTTTGAAGTTATTGCCAATAATTTCAAACTTTAACGGCGTTTCTCAAAAATGACGTTACGGCCATTATAAACGAGAACGTTAATTCAACTGAATAAAAATACTGTACTTTATTTTACCAATCATCAACTATGACTTGAGTTTTTTTTTAAAACATCGTATTAATTGCGGTAAACATCGTTGCTAAGCTATTAAAATAAACATAAAATTTAACATTAAAAAACAAATTATCTATCAATACTTAACGTATTAACAAAATGTCTCAAATACACATCGTAAGCGTAAAGTCCTTATCGGGTAAAATACACCGGCAGACGGCACTTGACGCGCATGAAACGGCGAAATTGTACGAGCGAACGGGCTTTTGGCTCATCTTTCAAATATTTCGCTACTACGGTTTCCGTCTTCAGGAAAGTCCTCGTATACATTCTTGTTTGAGCCGATGTCACGTCGGTCTCTTCATAAGCATTACTTTAGCAGCTGTGGCTGTTCATTGTTATTTATGCAGTGCGTTAGTTTGGAAGGCGGATGGCAGTTTGAACATCAATAATGCGAGTTTTTTCGCCATAATCTTTTTCGCCTACTTCCTCACCATTCTCTATTACAGCGTCTGCGTGGCCAATGCCCGGAAGTATAGCTCGTTCATCAGGAGCGTTTCTTCCGCTGTGCACCTCATCACTGATGTTCATAAAAAGCAGAAGACCGTGCTGTCCATCCGTCGCTCCTCCTACGTGTGTCTAATCTTTATATTGTTTGGCGTCCTAACGGCCGCCTTGCCTTGCTTGTATCAAACGCAAATGAGGGAAGAAAACTTAGATAACAATAAACAGTTACAACTCACCACTTCAATTGTCCTCGTCATTTCCTCCGTGCTCACCATTGTTTGGGTGGCCACAATTCAAAACTTCTATTTATTCTCCAACTGTTTCTTGTTCTTCGTATGCAAAACATTAAGCGCTTTGATCGATATTTATTTAGAACCGGAAGATAGAGAAGAAAATGAAATAGATAACACTTGGGTGGAACCGGAAGAGAAGATCGATGAGGAGATGAACGAAAAGTTGGCCAATCACCGTAAGTTGAGTGCGTTGGTGAAACAGGCCAACTCCATCTTCTCCCACTTGTTGTTAATTTCGTTGGCAATGGAAATTTCACTTTGCATCAGTTTCATTAAGGTCCTCAGCATTGAAAACGGAATGTTTTCTTCTGGGACTTATGCTAATACTTTTCACGCGATGATGATGGTCGGCAAGGCTATTGCTTGCGCGAATGTCAACGACAAAGTAACCAATATTTAACTGCTTTAAATATGTTTTTTTTTCTGAATATTAATTTAATTTTTTACTACAGTTGAAGTCCAGTTTGCAGTTAAATAAGTTTCCAAGTAGCAAACACTTATTCCTTGTAAACAAATAAATCCTACTTGTTAATATTTAATAATCAACCAGGTTTAATTCCAGATTTTTTTTTTTGATAGGATCAGCAGAATTATATTTTATATCAGACGGATCAACAGAACAACAGAGCCGAGATAACTTATGGAAATATAATCCCCGTTACCAAAACTTTTATTTTTACAGTAATTATATTAATTGATTATAAATTATTATACAATAATATTTATACTTTTTTTTATATAAAAAAAAACTATAGATAGCAGGTACCGCACTGACTTATGCTTTAGTCCTTCAAGAAGTACATGTATAAATATTTGACTAACATCAAAATTAAATATAAACCACACTTCAAACTTTGACAAATTTTAGCCTACTCTTAACTAAACTTGAATTTTTCTAATTGGTTTGTAATGTTCTGTGCAATTTAATATTTACGATATTTTTACTAGCTTTACTCTCCAAACAAAATTTAGACAGTCAAAGCCTAAAATGTCTGAATTTCCGGACAGACTTTGAAATGGTTTAAACATTCTTCAAGCACCTAAGTAGTTTCGCAAGTTGCACCATGTAAATTTTCTTTTACTGTATCACTTCACATTATCTACCCGCTGATAAAGGGAGAAGAATTAAGCCCTAATACATGTATTTACACAAATTTGAAATAACACGGATTTTTAACGAATTTAAAAAATATTTTTTGCTTATTTTGGGAATTTACCTTTATTTATGTATAAATTATAATTTGACAATACTGAAAGGGTATGTATTTTTCGGTAACCCTTATTATAATGTCACAGAATTCCCCCAATACTTTTTTTACACGTGTTTTTCAGGAACGTAAAAATTGGAATAAATACTAGTTTTCAACGAACGAATAAATTATTATACAGTAGTAGTTTTATGTAGTTTAAGTGGCTTTATGTTACACTATCTAATGAACATCGCATTAAAGTAAACAAACAATTACGCCGTTAATTAACAGTGTAACCAAGGTGAAAAAAACAAACAAAAACGTGTGTTTCATAAGTAAAACACACGCACAAAAATAAATAATATTAAAATGCCAACTTGACTCGTTTGGCAAGCAATCTTATCACTATTCAAATGCTGTTCGAAAACCATTCCCATTCGAGGCAAGAAACTAAAGTATCATTAAAACGGCCGATGGAGAGGAGCGAAAAAGACATATACGACAGAACGGGATTGGGTTTGGTCCTCAAAATGTTTCACTACTTCGGTTTCCGATTGCTCAACGATCCAGCGCAGGAAAGCTGCGTGAACTCAATCTACGTAGGTGTAGTAATAACTTTGACCACATTCTCCTATCTAACTTTCAGCTACTTCATGTCTTTCGTGTTCATTACCAGCGAGGGTAGTTGGAACATAGAAAACGTAGGCTTCTACTTGGTGATGGGTTCCGGTTACACGGCTGCCCTTCTCAACGGCATGATTGGAGTTATCAAAGCCAAAGAATACAGCGTGCTCATGCAAAGTCTAGCCTCGGCTATCGACGCCATCCCTGATCCGGAGCTGAAACTCAAAATTGTTCGGCGGATCAAAAACACCGTGCTAGTATGCTGCGTTCCATTCGCGCTGAGTGGATGTGTGGTGGAATTAATTAACTTCTTCAGCGTCGACTACTATCTCGGAAATGAAAGCCAACATTCGGAATTGGTGGCCAAACTGTTCACCGTCCTTTGTTTAGTTACCAACGTAATCTGGTTTTCGACCATGGGGGCCTTATATCTATTCACCAACGCGCTCATCCTTATTGTCTGCGGAGTAGTAAACGAGATCATCGGCGCCTACTTGAATTCGAAGAAAACGGTAGTCAGAGATGTGTGGGTGTATCCGAGCAGATGGGATGGGATACGAGAGGAAGAGTTCGACCGAAACGTGATGCATCATAAGATGATAAGCTCAATTGTAGAAAAAAGCAACTCAGCTTTGGCGCACTTTCTCTTACTCACACTCGCCGTGGAAATAATTATCAGCATAGCTTACGTCAAAATGATTACCATTAAAGGCGGAACGTTCTCGTTCGCAGCGTATGCTAACAGCTTTCATATCTTGTTTCTCATTTTAAAAGTTTGGGCATGCGCGAAAGTAAACGATAACGTAAGGACCATAATTGTTTACGGTTTAAAATCACCGTAATCGTCCGTAGTTTAGTAATAATTAATTTTTTTACTAGTTAAAATCGTCAATAAGCCTGAAGAAATTCCCGGCTTCAACCAATTTTTCCAACGTATATAATAATAATGACGAGCTTGCAGCAATAACAGGATATTAACTTCATTTTTGCGAATTTTATCAAATAAAAAATAAAAAAAAAATGCTTGAAGAAATAATTTTTTAACTTAAGCTAAATTTGTTCTCCCCACTTATTTTTTTAATCTCGATTCTGCAGACATGCCTTCTAGAAATTTTTTTAAAAAAACGCAAAATAAAGTGCACCAAAATCGTTATGGTAATGCCTTTGAATTTGCAAAAAAAAAAACTACCGCTATTTTCAGAAAAACATAAAAGCCAAAAACTCACAGCTTTATAAGCTTTGCACCAGTCAATGGAGGAATTTTCATCACCAAAAAATATCCTTTAAATCAAAAAAAAAAAAAGGAGTTGCAGCATCTTGTTATTGCCGCAAGCCTATCAAAATTACCTTCTAAATAATAAGTATTATTTTTTTAGGAGCAGGTGAGCTGCTTCATTTTGTACCAGAACGACCAACAGATTAACAGGGACGAAATAACTTATGGAAATTTATTCCCCGTACGAAAAACATTCCTGTTTACCGTAAAGTATTTTCCTTTTTTATTAATTAAAACTCCAAGTCATGTTTTAAAAAATGAATTTTAGATCGCAGGAACAGCTTTGACTTACGCCTTGGTTCTACATGGAGTATAAATCTTTGACTTTCTTGACGAAAAAAATAATTATTTACGATATCAAAATCAATAAACTGAAATTTCGCCAAATTTTTAAAATTGTATTGTACGCCTAATTGTCGGTTTTATTAAATATCAATCTCTGTACTTAATTTGATTTTATGACAATATTTAACTCTCGAGTCAGATCAAAAGTTGATCTTTTCGCTGAGGTTTTCCATTCAAATTTAAATTTTGTCATGCCTCGCTGCAAGTTTTGATAATTTTGCCCGAGTGGGTCAAATGTTTTTGTGGATCATAGATGCACGTTGAAAATTTCGCAAAATATAAATCTTTACACTTGATAGTTCATTTTTAAAATCAAACTGATATTGGTCAAAGTTATCTCGGACACCAAAAACGCCTATAAATTGCCAATATAAACAAGCTATTTATAAGTAACAATATTGCTGCATGTGGTAATATTGCTAACTACAATTTGCGATTATTGTTTTCCGCTTTGTCATTAAAATTATCAATTTTCAACTGTCTTATTAAATTACATTAGACCTATTATTGAATGGCCATTAAATAGCCGCATAGCGTAATATCTTGTCTAAATAGCGTTCTAACAACAACAATATTTAATTATGGGTGGGTCACTTAAAAGGATATAATATTTGGGCAACAATAGCACACGCATCATCGTTGATCAAAAAAGCAAGAATATAATTAAATAAAGTGGTTTTTAAGTAATATTTTGCACTTATCACAATACTGTACATGGAATGTAAATATAAAAGAAAATGTATCGCTATGTAACCAAGGTAAGCAAAAAAAAAAATAGTAAAAAAAAACGAGCTTCCAAAATTAGTTCCGCATTTTAATAACTGGCAGCGTTTGTATTTTTTGTTTTTTTAAAAAAAATGTTGTTTGAAAAAGATTCTCATCGAAAGAAAGGTACAAAAATGCTGATTAAAAGTTCGATTGAGAGCAATGAAAAGGATATGTACGAGCAAACTGGATTGTTGTTGATACTCAAATTGTTTCACTATTTCGGCTTCCGCTTGCTCAACGACCCGTCCAAAGAAGCCTGTATAAACCAGACCTTCGCAGGCGTGATATCCATCCTGAGCTTCATCAATTACGCCTCCTCGAGTTATTTCATGTCCTTCATGTTCATCAAAAGCGACGGAAGCTGGGACTTAGAAAACGCCGGGCTATACGTAGTGTTGGGCTTTGGTTACTCGTCCACGCTGGTCAATTGGGCTATAGGACTAACCAAAGCCAAAGAGTACAGCGTGCTCATGCGCAGTCTGGTCTGGGCCATCGACGCCATCCCCGACCAAGACCAGAAACAACGAATCGTGCAACGGATCAAAAAAAGGGTGTTTTTGTGTTGCATACCTTGCGTAATCAGCGGATGTTTGGTCGAGTTAATCAACATTTTAAACGCCCAGCACTACCTTAAAGAAAAAAACGCGCAAACAAATGAGCATTTAACATTCTACATTGTTATTTCCAGCGTAACCAACGTCTTCTGGTTCCTCACCGTTGGCTCCTTTTATCTTTTCACCAACGCTTTCATCCTTACCGTTTGTCAAATAATATCATTGGTTCTCGATTACTATTTAAAACAGGGAGCAAATTCGGAAAAAATAGTCAAAAATCTGTGGCCTCTTCCCAAACGGTGGGACGTGGTTCAAGAAGAAGAACTGAACCAGAAAATGATATATCATAAAAAGATGAGCTTGGTTGTTGAAATGGCTAATTCGGCGTTTGCGCATTTTTTGTTGATGACGTTAGCCGTGGAAATAATTACTAGTATAGCGCTCGTAAAGATGGTAACGATGAAAGATGGATCTTTTTCGTTCGGAGCCTGCGCTAGCAGCTTTCATATACTTTTACTAGTTTTGAAAACTTTTACCTGCGCCAATGTCAATAGTGACGTGAGCCCCATTTTTTTATATTGTTCGATAAACAACTTGATGAATCATAAACAAAAATCTAAATCATTTGCAAAAAAATAACCATTACATTTATAATTTTTTCTAGTTAAAATCGTCAATGATTCTGAAAAAACTGCCGGATTCCAACAATGTTTCTAATGTAAAAACTAATAAAATGTTTTTGGCAATGTTTCCTTATTTATCCTTTAGTGTTTTTAGGAACAGGTGAGCTACATTTTGTATCAGAACGACCAACAGATTGACAGAGCCGAGATCACTTTCGGAAATATATTCCCCGTCAGAAAAACTTTTATTTTTACAGTTACAATTTATTTTACTCGTTTCTAAATTACACCATTAATTTATATTTAAATAAATGTCTTTTAGATCGCAGGAACGGCGCTGACTTATGCTTTGGTCTTACAAGGAGTATAAACCTCATACGTTAGCTCGAACAAAATTAAATTAACAACCCAAAATAAACCAAAATTGCTTTTAAACGCCATTGGGAGGAAATGTTAATTTTCATTAAAATTTTTGCTTTCAAATAGTCAATTTTAAAATCAGAATATACATGTACTGTAATCGTTATTAATTGTTGAAACTCATCGAGAGCTACTAGTATATTCAGCATAAACTAATAAAATAAATAAAAAATTTAAAAATAAAATTATAATTAGTGAAGTTTTCATTAATATTGTCCAACTTGTCAATAACAATGTCCAACTTTTTTTATTATGAGCGAGTCGATTTAGACGTAATTTACGCAACTTTTAAAACTGCCGTTTATCAAAAATCGTTTTCAAAAAGATAAATGTAATTACATAAAGTGGTTTTTTAAGTTATATTTTTCAATTAACATTATAATAATGTAAACAAAAAAGAAATTGTAACTAAGGTAAGCGAAAAAAAAAATACCATCCAAAATTAGTTCATAATAAAAGTCTTGATAAATTTATCGTGTTTTGAAAAACAAAATGCTGCTTGAAAACGATTCTCGTCAGATAAGATCTACTAAAATGTTGATTAAAAGTTCGATGGAGAAAAGCGAAAAGGATATGTACGAGCAAACTGGATTGTTATTGCTCCTCAAAATATTCCAGTATTTCGGTTTCCGCTTGCTAATCGATCCTTCGAAAGAAAATTGTATAAATCGAACCTATACGGGAGTGATATCTATCCTGACCGTTATCACTTACGCCTCCTCGAGTTACTTCATGTCCTTCATGTTCATCAAGAACGATGGCAGCTGGGACCTAGAAAACGCCGGACTATACTTAGTTTTGGGCATGTCTTACACATCCAGACTGGTCAATTGGGTTTTAGGAATAACCAAAGCTAAAGAGTACAGCGTGCTCACCCGCAGTCTGGTCTCAGCCATCCACGCCATCTCCGACCAAGACCAGAAACGACAAATCGTTCAACGGATCAAAAAAGGCGTATTATTGTATTGTATTCTTTGCATGATCGGCGGACTTGTGGTTGAGATGATCAGCATCTTAAACGCCATGTACTATCTTCAAGTAGAACGGGCGCAAACGAGCGAGAATTTCAACATCTTTATTTTTATTTGTTTAACTACCAACACCTTCTTGTGCCTCACTGTCGGCTTTTTCTATCTTTTCACCAACGCTTTTATTCTCGTCGTCTGCCACGTTATATCCCTGGTTCTCGAAATCTATATGAAACAGAACGCGCGATCGAAAAAAATAGTCAAAGATCTGTGGCATCTTCCCAAACGGTGGGACGTGATCCAAGAAGAAGAGTTGAACCAGAAAATGATATATCATAAAAAGATGAGCTTGATTGTGGAAATGGCCAATTCGGCGTTTGCGCACTTTTTGTTGATGTCATTAGCCGTGGAAATAATTACCAGTATAGTTCTGGTAAAGATGGTTACGATGAAAGATGGAACTTTTTCGTTCGGAGCCTGCGCTAGTGGCTTTCACATACTTTTACTAGTTTTGAAAACTTTTGCCTGCGCCAAAGTCAATAATGATGTAAGCCTGACTTTTTTATATTGTTCGATAAACAACTTTATAAATCTAAATAAAGCATTAGTAAAAAAAAATAACCATGACAATCATTTTTATTTCTAGTTAAAATCGTCAATGATCCTGAAAAAACTGCCGGATTTAAACAATTTTTCTAATGTAAAAACAAGTAAAATATTTTTGGCAATGTATCCTTATTCAATGCTTAGCGCTTTTAGGAACAGGTGGGCTACATTTTGTATCAGAATGACCAACAGATCGACAGAGCCGAGATCACTTACGGAAATATATTCGCCGTCAGAAAAACTTTTATTTTTACAGTAACAATTTATTTTAATCGTTTGCGCGACTAATTTAATTTTTAATTAACGTCTTTTAGATTGCGGGAACAGCTCTGACTTATGCTTTGGTCTTACAAGGAGTATAAACCTCATACATTAACTGTAACATAATCAAATTAATTACGGTACATCTAAATTAAACTTTCGTCAAGATTTTCAAGCTTTGTTAAAACTGTTTTTAATTAAAAAAAATCTATTCAATTTAGATTTTATCAAGGTTATAACTAAAATTTAAATATGAAAGCCAATAATTTTGTCTTGTATTGTCAGCCTATTTAAATTAATTACCTAATAATCAAATTACAATTTCCTTACTAATGCTTCATATTATTTATAGAAAGCATTAATTTTAATGCGTCCCAAAAGTGTCAAATATAAAAAAAATTCCGGTACAAAAAAAAATAATAAATGAATTACGTTCTACGTCATATTTATCAATTAACATCGATAGAAAATAAACAAAATAGAAATGCGAGCTTCTAAGCAAGCGAGTAACTAAAGGATACCGTCTGTTAGCGAAAAAGAAAAAATAGTTCTCGAGCAAATTTAACGCTTTCAAGAAAATGCTGTCTCGAAACAATTCGAAAATATTAGTGAAAAAGTCAATGAGTGAAAGCGAAAAAGAAATGTACGAGCGCAGCGGTTTGTGGTTCATGCTCAAATTGTTTCACTACTTCGGTTTCCGTTTGCTCAATGACCCAGCGCGGGAGAGCTGCGTCAACTGGGTCTACGTCAGTTTGGTGTTCGCCTTGAACCTCATAACTTACGCCACATCGACTTATCTCATGGTCTTCTCCTTCATCAAGAGCGACGGAAGTTGGGACACTGAGAACGCCGGTCTTTTCCTGGTCGTGAGCTCCGGTTATTCCGTCTCCCTCGTCAACTGGGTTTTAGGAGTGAGCAAGGCAAAAGAATACAGCGTGCTCCTGCGCAGTCTAGTCTCAGCTGTCGACGCTATACCTCAACAGGAGCGGAAACAAAAAGTGGTCCGTCAGATTAAAAAATACATGATTTTGTACAGCATCCCTTGCATAATATGCGAATTCATAATCGAGACAGTGAGCATCGTCCACGCTTCATACTTTCTGAAATGTGGCGATCGGCAAACGATAGTGTCGTCGACTTTATATCTCTTTATTATTTCAACCACCAATGGCATATGGTTATTCACCATTGGTGCGTTCTATTTCTTCACTAACGCTTGTTTACTCACAGTCTGCAGTGTTATAAAAGTGGTCACCGACATCTACTTAAAGTCGGAAGAAGAAACGAAAGAAAAATCCAAAGATCTGTGGAATCAGCCCACCAGGTGTGACGTTTTTCAAGAGGAAGATTTGATTAGGACCATGGATTATCATAAAAAAATGAGCATGATTGTCGAAAAAGCCAACTCGGCCTTCGCTCATTTTCTATTGTTTACTCTCACCATAGAAATAATGGTCAGCATTGCTTTCGTAAAAATGCTCACCATGAAAGAAGGAACTTTCACGACCGCAGCCTATGACAGCTGTTTTAATACTTTGCTTCTGGTTTTGAAGGCTTGCGCGTGCGCTAAAGTCAATGATAACGTAAGATCAATAATTATTTTGATTCAAATATTATTAATCTACTTCCGAAAATTATGTTTTGGTGAAACCAATTTGACCATTATCCTCTTTTGGCTGAAATTACTGTACTCGCAGCAATTTTGGTTTTAGCCAAACTATTTACACTGAAAATTTTATTTTTTAATCAAAACAGAAATAAGGTCTGTGAAAAAAAATTTATTTTCAGTGGAAACTAGTTTGGCACATTGTAAATCTAGTTCCACCAAAACTCTTCCGTTTACTACAAAATTACTTTGATTGAAACCTGTTTCAAAAATACAGTAAAAATTAGATATTAAAGTACAATGTAGTTTCAATTATACAAATATGAAAGAGAAAAAAAATAATACCGGTAATGATAAACTTAAATTAATAAATCCAAAAAAAAAAATAAAAAATAATAATTTACAAACTAAAATAGATTTGCTCTGTATTCATTAAAATTAATTTCTGATACCGTTCTCTTAAACCTAAATTAATTTAATGTTTTTTTCTAGTTAAAATCTGCAATAATCGTAAAGAAATTCCCGGATTCTACCGATATTTTTAGCGTAAAGAAAGTAATATTTTTTAAATACTAACTCAAAATAAACTGCGGTATCTTTTACGGAGCAGGTGAATTGTTTCATTTTGTACCAAAACGAGCAACAGATCAACAGAGCCGAAATAACCTACGGGAATATATTTCCCGTCAGAAAAAGCTTCATTTTTACCGTAATTATTTTTATCAAATTTAAATTATAACGAGCACCATTAAATCAAATGAATTGTAGATTGCAGGAACTGCTTTGACTTACGCTTTGGTTCTACAAGGAGTATAAAAGCTTAAATGTCACTCACAACAAGCCGATTTTTTTCAAATAATTTTCAGCTTGCTCTAACAAACCTAAATATAGTATAGTATTTAAATTTTAGAACTATTTATTTAATTTTATTTTGTTTCGCTTAAGATTTCTCAAGTTATTGTTTTTTTTTAAAATTACTTTGATGTTTCTTTCGACACGAAGCACCAATATAACTTGAAACTTACAACTTTTTATAGGGTGTTCGCACAACTTAGCCAATTTTCAAAAAAGAATAAATCAGTCAAATTTTAACGAAAATGCGTTATTTTTTTAAATTTACATTTATCGACATCTCAAATTTTATAATAAAAAACAATTTCTGGAATATGACCTCCCTAACTTCCAGGAAAAAGTTTTTATTCAGGACAATTTTTTTTATCTAAAATAAATTTTTTATCCAGGAAAATTATTTTATCAGAGATAAATTTTTTATCCAAGAAAAAATTTTTTTCTTGGAAAATTTTTTTATACAGGAAAATTTTTTTATACAGGAAAATTTTTTTATCGGAGAAAAATTTTTTATCCAGGAAAATTTTTTTAACAGAGATAAATTTTTTATCCAAGAAAAATTTTTTATCCAGGAAAATTTTTTATTCAAGATAAATTTTTTATCCAGGAAAAATTTTTTATCTAGGAAAATTTTTTTGTCCGAGATAAAAATTTTATCCAGGAAAATTTTTTTATCCGAGAAAAATTTTTTATTCAGGAAAATTTTTTTAGCAGAAAAAATTTTTTATACAGGACAAAGTTTTTGTCCGAGAAAAATTTTTTATCCAGGAAAATTTTTTATTCAAGATAAATTTTTTATCCAGGAAAATTTTTTGTTCAAGATAAATTTTTTATCCAGGAAAATTTTTTGTTCAAGATAAATTTTTTATCCAGGAAAATTTTTTGTTTAAGATAAATTTTTTATCCAGGAAAAATTTTTTATCCAGGAAAAATTTTTTATCCAGGAAAATTTTTTACTTCGAGAAAAAATTTTTTTTTTCAGAAAATTTTTTATTTATGAAAATTTTTTTATCCATGAAAATTTTTTTATCCAGGAAAAATTTTTTATTCAGGAAAAATTTTTTATCAAGGAAAAATTTTTTATCAAGGAAAAATTTTTTATCTAGGAAAATTTTTTTATTAAAACATTAGCCGACCTCTGCCATAGGGTCAATGGAAACGTGACGACTCAGTTAGGGAGGTAATATTCCAGAAATTGTTTTTTTAAATTAAATTTGATATGTCGATGAATGTAAATTTAAAAAAATAACGCAGTTTCGTTAAAATTTGATTGATTGATTCATTTTTAAAAATTTCTCTAAGTTCCACGAACACCCTATAGATATCGCAACGCCCATTATGTATTTGTTTTGTAAAGTTCTACTCATCTCATTTATTAGTTATAAAAACAGCAAATAACGAATAAAAGATATTTTACTGTTCGGTTATCTAATTACCTAATTCCAATATCATTTTCAGGAATAATTCTCCACAAATAATGAAGTGGGGTATTTGCGATATATATTTTTTCTCAATTAACGTCAAAATAAAGTAAACAAATAATGCCTCGCTTAATTAGAAGTCTAACCTTGAAAAACGAAGAGATAAGAATACGAGCAAAAAATAATAAGCCCATTAAAAAAATCGTCTCGAAAAATGCCGATTGACAAAGTTTTTCATCGCATCAATGAGAAAAATGAAACAGAGCTCTACGAGCGCACTGGTTTGTGGTTGCTTCTCAAGTTATTCCATTATTTCGGTTTCCGCTTGCTCAATGATCCTACCCAAGAAAGTTGCGTGAGCCGCATCTACGTAGGCGTGGTATTCACTTTAACCCTATTATCTTACGCTATTTCCGCGTACTTTCTGTCTTTCTTGTTCATCAACAACGACGGTAGTTGGGACTGGGAAAAAGCGGGTTTCTACTTCATCATGGGTAGTGGTTATGTAGCCACGTTCATCGATTGGCTTCTGGCACTTACCAAAGCCAAAGATTTCAGCGTGCTCATGCGCAGCCTGGTTTCGGCGATCGACGCCATCCCCAATGTGGACAGAAAAGCGAAAGTCGTCCGACGGGTTAAAAAAATTGTGTTTATTTTCTGCATCCTTTATTTGATCGGCGGAATTTTCGTTGAAATAATTAGTTTCTTCTGCGCCGAGAATCATATAAAACAAGAGAGTCAACAAGTGGAAGACATGTTCATATTCTATATTGTCATGTGTTCTGCCACCAACATCTTCTGGTTCCTCACCGTCGGAGCGTTTTATCTCTTCGTCCACGCCGTAATCCTCACCGTCTGCGGGATTCTAAATGAAGTAATCCAAGTTTACTTAAAGTCGGAAGTGGAATCGAAAAAATTAGTCAAAAACCTGTGGGCTGATCCGAAGCGAGGCGGAGACGTGGTGCGAGAGGAAAGGCTGAATCGGGTATTGATCGTTCACAGAAAGATGAGTTTGATTGTGGAAACGGCTAATTCAGCCTTGAACCAATTACTCTTGCTCACTCTCACCTATGAATTACTCCTTTGCGTTTGTTTCGTAAAGATGATCACCATGGAAGATGGAACTCTCTCATCCGGAGCCTACGTCAACAGCTTTCACATCCTCTTCCTTTTTGTGAAGGTTTACTCCTGCTCCCAAGTCAATGATAACGTAAGTTCAGTTTTGAAAGCGCAAAAAAATAAATAAATAAACTGAAAGCTAGATAAGTGAGATCTCGAAAAATATTCTAAGGAAAAAGTGCCCATTACAGTATTTTGAAATAAAAAAGCATTTTTTAAAATAAAATTTGAGTATTAATTTCATTTTTTCTTCCTAGTTAAAATCTTCAATAGCCCTGAAGAAATTGCCTGTTTCTGACAGTTTTTCTAACGTAAATAAATAAGAATAATTTTTAAATAATTATGTATATTTCTTATTCAATCTCGTATTAATATATTAGGAACAAGTGAATTATCTATTGTACCAAAACGACCAACAGATCAACAGAGCCCAAATAACCTACGGAAATATATTTCCCATTCGAAAAACATTCATTTTCACCGTAAATATCTTAATTATTATTTAAAAGATGATTAGAAAGTTAAAATGATTGAACTGTAGGTAGCAGGAACCGCTTTGACTTATGCAATAGTCCTTCACGGAGTATAAAGTACCGTATAATTTAAATTTAAAGTTTCCAACCAAACATAAACTTTAAAAAAAAATAAAATATCTTGATAAACGAAACCTCGACATTACGGATAATTGATATAGATTGTTCCGTGATATTGACCGTTCAAAACAAATCAAATAAAAATTACAAAATAAGATTTGGAATTTAAATTTCTACACCTAAAATAATTAATATAATTAAAATAAAATTTAATTTAATTTCTCAGCAATTTAAATACGGTCATCAAGGTTAAACATTGAAGAGAATATATAGGTAAACATAGAAAATTACTGTTATCATAGTCATTTAATCTACCTAATAAAAAATATTTAACATTCGTTCAAACTGTCGACGACCATTTTAATTTTTCGCAATTAACTAATTCTAACAAACTTTTACTATAAGTAAATATAAATTAGTAATATCATTATTGTCATTTAATCAATCTAAATATTTATCTTTCGCCCAAACTGTTGACACGTTCAACACAATGTTAAAAACTAATAAGCCGATTAATAGGTCCCTCCAATATCAACAACTTAAAACACTCCCAGTATACTTCGCCCTCATTAAAAAACAACCGCCTTTTAATAATATAAAATAAATAATGGACGTCGGTGCCTCGCACAAAACCAAGCCGCATTTAAGAAATCATCTGAAAATGACGGTTAATAAATCAATCGACGAAGAAATATTCGACAGAACTGGTTTATGGATGTTCCTCAAACTATTCCATTATTACGGTTTCCGATTGCTCAAAGACCCCGAACACGAGAGTTGCGTGAACCGGCGGAGCGCAGGAACGATCCTTATAATTGCTTGCGCGATCTACGCTACGGGTTCCTATTACCGGTCCCGCGACTTCATAAAAAACGACGGAAGTTTAGATTACGAGAGCGTGGGCTTCTACGTCGTCATGAGCTTTGGTCTCACGCTGGCCATCGTAGTTTACGCTCTCGGATTACGTCGAGCTAAAGATTACAGCGTGCTTTTTTACTGTCTAGCTTCGGCCATCGATAACATCTCTGACCGAGAACGAAAAGAGCGAATCCACCGTGGAATTAAGAGAATATTTACCTTCTGCTGCATTCCTTACATCGTCGGAGGATGTGCACTAAGTTTGATCACTACTTTATACAATTATTATTGGGTAATTAACCACACTCACGAGTTAAATGCCTGCTTGATGTATTTTGCAGTTATTAGCATGAACACGACGTGGGCCTTAACCGTCGGTTCCTTTTATCTCTTCATCAACACGCTTTTACCCACCGTTTGCTGGGTAATTAACGCCGTCGTCAACGCGTATCTAGAACCCGAAGTAAATACGGAAAGCCGGAGACAAGATTGGTGGGTTCATCCTAACAGGTTGGAAATGGTGAGAAAAGAAGAGATGATCCGAAATATGGTTAATCATAAAAAAATGAGTCTCATAGTTCGAAAAGCAAACTCGGTTTTCTCTCATTTTCTCTTACTCACTCTGGCATTCGAAATAACGGTATGCGTTGCTTACGTAAAAATTCTAACCATGAAAGATGGAACTTTATCTTTCGGAGCTTACGTTACTAGTCCCCACATACTTTTACTCATTTTGAAGGCGTTCGCCTGCGCCGATGTCAACGATAAGGTAATTTATTTATGAAAACAATGTAATTATATATATCAAATTAATAAAATAAAATATAGCGCTTTATTTCTCTGTAGTTAAAATCGTCGCTGCGGTTCAATAAATTACCAAATCCAAACGACTTTTCTAATGTAAGCTAACAGCGACAGATTACCAAATAAAATAACTTACTTTCTAATCAATTTAAAATGTACGGGTACATAGGAGCAGGTGAGTTACCTGCTATACATGGAATGGCAAAATATTAACAAAGCCGAGCTAACCTACGGGAACATCTTTCCGGTCACCAAAACGTTTATTTTTACCGTAAATATTTTTTATCCTCATTTTTGTAATGAAATATTTGACTAATGAATGATATAATTTTAAAGATTGCCGGAACCGCTTTAACCTATGCTTTGGTCCTGCAAGGTCTAGACCAATAATTATCTAAGAACCAAATTCGCATTCTCAAAAACAAAAGTCTTAAAACAATCAGACACGGAACAATTTTATTATTTATTTTATTAGTGTTTCAATTCTGTGATTTATAATTATGTTGTTCGAGTGTCTGTTCATTAAAACACTAATATATATAATACTTTTCTTGTTTGTTTGGGCTAATAGGTCTAATTAATAATAATTCAGATCTTCGGAATTTTAAATAATTATTTTTAATGCTTTAAAAAAATTTAAAGTTAATTAATTTAAAGTTAGAAACAATTGACAAATTCAATAGAAAATGACATAAAAATTTTCTTCCTTACTAACATCAAGTACGGTACTGTAGTATTTTTATAAAATACGAATATTTCCGTAATTAAAAGCTTTAATAATTTCGAAGACATTACAAATTTCTAACAGTTTATCTAATGTAAATAATTCGAGCAATTTTCAAAAATAATGTCGTCTTAATCAATTTTAAATTAATATTTAATAAGAACTGGCATCAAAACCCTCGATGGAGTTCAAAATAACATTCATTCTCACCTTATGTAATCCTAATAATTGAACTTTTTTGAAGCCAAAATTACCGTACCGTACAAAAATAAATTCAAATCTATACAAATAAGATATTATTGTATCTAAGATTCTAAGATATTTTAACATACAGTACATGCAACTAAAAAAAGGTAAAATTCTAATTAATGCTTGGTAAGTAAGGTTTTCAGGTTAAATATCATAATTTTAATTTCTCAGCATTAACTACTTCTATCAAAATTCCGCTCTTAATTAAATGTAAAACATTTATGTAAACATAAAAAAATTAATAATATTAATATAATAGTCATGCAATATTCTTAATAAAAATATTTATCATTCACCCAAACTGTTGACTTTCAAAACAAGAGGTAACAATTATTAATAAGTCATTAAAACCACCTTCAATCATAATTACCAACAAGCTACAAGCTATAACTACCTATACTACACTATACCACACTCGCCAAGATTAATATAAAAAAGTAAGGGACATAGGTACCTTGCTCAATTCGAATCTTAAAATGACGGTTAATAAGTCAATCGACCAGGAGATATTCGACAGAACCGGTTTATGGATGTTCCTTAAAGTATTCCATTACTTCGGTTTCCGTTTAATCAAAGATCCCGAACATGAAAGCTGTGTGAACCGATGCAACGCTGGTGCAATCCTCTCAATTGGCTTCGCAATTTACGTTATAGGTTCCTATTTACGGTCACCAGATATGATAAAAAATGATGGAAGTTTAGACATCGAAAACGTCGCTTTCTACGTCGTTATGAGCTTTAGTTTCACGCTGGCCATCGCCATTTACGTTCTCGGATTAAGGCGAGCAAAAGAATATAGCGTGCTCATGCGCAGTCTAGCTTCGGCCATCGATGGCATCTCTGACCAAGAGCGAAAAGAACGAATCAACCGCGGAATTCAAAAGATATTTACTTTCTGCTGCGTTCCTTACATTGGCGGAGGATGCACACTCAGTTTGATGGCCGCTTTTTACAATCATTATTGGATAAATAATCACACTCGACAATCAGATGTGTACGTAGCATATGCCAGCATCATCACCATCAATACGGCGTGGGCCTTTACCGTCGGTTCCTTTTATCTCTTCACCAACGCGCTCTTGCTCACCGTTTGCTG
>JAQGAY010000190.1:0-39626 GCA_034698085.1 Polydesmus angustus | reverse complement strand
ATGATAAGCGAGGTAGCAAGTACCCTTATAGCGATAGGGGCTTCCCTTAAACCTCCCTTAAGGAATGACTATAAATAGGAAAAAAGTTTAAAGAAACCCTTATGGTACCCTTATGTTTAAGGGACGACTATAAATACGACTCTACGAGCGCCATTATTATGGCCTTGTTATGAATGACTATTAATTGTTGGCATTGTTGATACGAAATTATTTATTTATTGTTTTTGCCTAATTGGCGCACATTAATAGAAAGAAAAAAAAAATTTGAACGAAATTTAGAGCTTAATGAACGAAATTTAGAGCTTATGAACGAAATTTAGAGCTTATGAACGAAATTTAGAGCTTAGAAAACAAAATTTTAGAGCTTAGTAAACGAAATTTAGAGCTTAATGAACGAAATTTAGAGCTTAGAAAACAAAATTTTAGAGCTTAGTAAACGAAATTTAGAGCTTAATGAACGAAATTTATAGCTCAGTGAACGAAATTTATATCTAAGTGAACGAAATTTAGAGTTTAGTGAACGAAATTTTAGAGCGTTTTTACCCTTTTGTTTTGACGTGAGAACGAAGCCTTATTTATTATATCATTCTTTTCTATTTGGACGACAAATTTTAATACATTAATAATAAAATGCAGTAAAAAAAAAGTGTGATTTTCGTTGTATGTTGTTGTTGCTCAGACGGTGCGCGAATGTTTGACGGGCGGCGCTTTGATCAGCGCCCAGCAGAAGGACATGTCCACGCCGCTGCACTTGGCCTGCTCATTGGGCGAGTTGGACATCGTCAAGCTCATGTTCAGCATGCAACCGGAAGAGAAGCTCAAGTGTCTCAACAACGGAGACGCGCAACACATGACGCCCTTACACTACGCCGCCATGTTTGACCACGAGACTATCGTCGCCTTTCTCCTCGACGAGGTAAGCCCACTGCGCATGCGCCGTTACCAAACACCATTTAAAACCATAATTATATATACAGGGAGCGTTCGTGGACCCGGTGGACCTGGAAGGCCGCACGCCGCTGCTGCTGGCCGCCACCAGGGGCACGTGGCCCATCCTGCGCCTGCTCCTGTCCAAAGGGGCCAACGCGCGCATGAAGGACGCGTGCCAGAGGAACATCGTGCACCACATGGTGATGAACGGAGGAAACCTCAAGGAGTTCATAAAACAGCTACCGGAAGTACGTAAAAAACGAAGCTTATACAGTGTGTTTTTAAATTTACGGAGTTTTTGAAAAACTAATAAAGAAGTCAATTTTTAATGAAAATGAATTAATATTTCAATATATACATACAACAACATCTCCGATTTAATGATAAAAAAACAATTTTTAGAATATGACCTCTTCAGCTGAGTCGGCACATGTTTGCTCAATTAGCAAACTTTTCATGCGCGTAATTATTGCCAAAATACAATCAGACACGTGCGAGAGAGTTATTAGAAATTTCGTTACACGCGCTAACATGCGCCGACTCAGTGGATGAGGTCACATGCCAGATGTTAATTTTTATTGTTAAATCGGTGATGTTGTTGTGACTAAATATTAAAAAATTTATTTATTTTTATTAAAATTTGACTTGTTTATTCGCTTTTTAAATTAAAAATTTTGCTAATCGAGTTACACGTGCCGATTCAGTTGGAGAGGTCATATTCTAAAAATTGTTTTTTATCATTAAATCGGAGATGTTGTTGTAAGTAAATATAAAAAAATTAATTAATTTTCATTAAAATTTGACTTCTTTATTCGTTTTTCAAAAACTCCGTAAATTTAAAAACATCCTGTAAAATTTGCAGTTTTCATTTGTTGTTGTTGTAGGTGGAGCTGCGAACGCTAATGAACGAAAAGGACATGTCCGGGTGCACTCCCTTGCACTACGCGTCCAGACAGGGGCAAATCAGAAGTACCGAGAGTTTAATCGAAATGGGCGCCAAAGTGAACCTCAAAAACAAGGACAATAGCTCGCCTTTGCATTTCGCCGCCAGGTCAGTTGCACATTTTTAATACATGTAATAATAATTTCCTCCTAATGATTCCGCGCAGATTCGGGCGATACAACACCATGCTGGAGCTATTGCAGAGCGAACGAGGGCCGCTCATAATCAACGAGGCCGACGGGGAGGGGCTGACGTCACTGCACATCGCCTCTCACAACGGACACACCAAGCTAGTGCGTCTCCTCCTCACCAAGGGCGCTCTATTACAAAGGTCTATTGCATTCATTATCATATTTCCATCATAAATGGCGCTGCAATAAAACTTACTTTTCGAGAAAAAAAATCAATAATACGCAAATAAGTTTTAAGAATTTGCAGAGATAATTATTATAAGAGTTTGTTTTTAAGATTTTTTTTGTCCCTTATCTTAACAGCTTTTCTTATAAACTCTGACGTCATTTTAACGAAATAACTGACTAAAAAATGCCCGCGGTTTTTCTATATCTTAAGAAACCCTCGTCACAATTTTAATTCTAATTATAAGGTGTTCGTTGGATGACGCTAGTTTTAAAAATTGAATAAATCAGTCAAATTTTAATGCAAATGAATTATTTTTTTAAAATTTACATTAATTAACCTCTCCCATTTAATAATAAAAAGCTATTTTTGGAATATGACCTCTACAACTGAGTCGGCACGTGTAAACGTGCTAAAGCAGTTGTAGAGGCGTGTATACGTGCTAAATTCAAATTTCCTATAGCGCATTAATTCGTGCCGACCCAATTGTAGAGGTCATTTTCTAAAAATTGTTTTTCTATTATTAAATGGGAGGTGTTAATTAATGTAAATTTTTTAAAAAATAGTTTATTTTCATTAAAATTCGACCGATTTATTCATGTTTTAAAACTAGCGTCATCCAACAAACACCCTATATTAATTCTATTCTTCATTTCCGCAAAAACAGTTCCCTTAATCCAACTTAAATCTCGATCAATCTTAAGCGCAAACTCTGTAATAATAATGATGATACTAATAATGAATACGTGTAATATTGCTAATGTGCCGACGTCATACCGTGATTGTGTGATGTCATTTGTGTTTAATTTGAAGGGCCTGTCCGAGTAAAGCCATGTCGAACAACATGAAAGCGTTAGAGAACAAAACTCTTCCTCAAGGGTACAAACACACAGCATTCATTTCTTTAAAAAAATATCTATATATCTATCTATCTATCTATCTATATTGCCGTATGTTAATTAGTGAGAAAAAATATTGTGTCAGTTAACCTGTGATTGTACGTAGCTCACGAGTAGGTGTAGCGCACGTGTAAGCCAAGGAGTGGTGAGCATAGGCCGAACTAATAGACTTTTGTTTGTGACGTAGGGACCATTGCGGAAGGACGCCGCTGCACTTGGCCGCCATCAACGGCTTCACGCACACCATGGAACTCCTCCTCTCCGTGCACTCGCACCTCCTGGACCAAGTGGACAAAGATGGCGTAACATAATCCCACTCCTACGCACTTCATGCGCGTCAAGGGCAAAAATAAAATAAAAAAAGCCAAAAGCCAAAATACAGTAAAACCTGGATAAGGGAGTTTTCAAAGACCGTCCCAGAACCCCACACTTAGCCCTAGTCTCATTTAAGGAGGTTGTAAGCCCCACTTAGGAAGGTTTTTAAGGTCGTAGAAGTAAAAAAGCCATCGGTTCCACTTAAATAGTTCATTTGGTTTATACATCTCATTTATAGAACAAAAAAGCCTATTAATATCTTTATAAATATGAAATAGCTTATCCCTCCCACTTATATAGGTAAAATGGCATATTTTTCCTACTTATAGAAGAAATAGCTAAGCTTATTCAACTTACATAATTTATAGAAGCAAAAGGATTATCTTTCCCACTTATAAAGAAGAAAAAAAGTAGCTTAATTTTCCCACTTATTAAGATTAAAAAGCCTACCATTCTCCCTTATAAGAAAAACTGCTCGTCCCTTATAGAGGTAATTTAACCAATGCGTTTCAATTATAACATATTTTTAAGAAAATAAAATACTGTAGCTTATCCTATCCACTTACAGAGATCAATTGGCCTATCCTTCATATAAAAAATCTCCTCAATTATAGAGGCAACATTGCTAATCTCTCCCACTTATAGAGGTATAACTATATTAGAAGTAATTAAACCTATAGCATATAATACTCATCGCTTAAAGATACAAAAATAATGCTGAAAGTTACCGTTTATAAAAAAGAAATAATCAGTCTATTCTTCCCACTTATAGAGGTTAAATAGTCTAACCTTTCCACCTAAAAATAAAATAAAATATCCCATGCACTTATAGAAATAATTTCCACTGCATGTAATTTCCACTTGTAAAAAAAAAAAAAAAATCTCGCTCATTGAGGTATTTAAAGTCCCAGTTTTCTATTCAAAAATGTCGGTTCAAATATTTTTATCCCCGCTTTAGGTGCTTCCCTCTTATCCGGGTTACCCTGTATTGCTTAATACTAGCTTTGATGAACTAAAATCCGCGCTGCGCTCAACTCCATTCTTAAACTAGATTTAAAGCACGAATTGAACTTTGGTTTGTTAGAACACGCCCTTGCATCTGGCAACGCAGGAAAACCACGCCAACGCGGTCACCTTGCTCTTGACCTCCAACTGCACCTTCCTCCTCAACAACAACAACAGAACGGCCATGGACTTGGCTCTCCTCTACAAGCACAGCGAGTCAGCGATGGCCATGGCCACTCACAAGGACAGGTAAACATAATATGGTACAAGGATTTTGGCCCTTTGACTTGGAGTTCCTTACTTAGGGCCTACGAAATTCTCCGCTTGAACACCGAAGCCTCGGAAGGAGTGATTCAATCACTGATCGCCGTCATGCCGGAAGTGTTCCAAGCCGTGCTGGACCAATGCGTGGAGCGGTCAAACATCAAAAACAACTCACAAGCTTATTCGGTACTCACGCTTATTATCAATCTACATTTTTTAAAAAGTTTAACAGTTCAATGGTCACGAAAACTGGTTTTATTATTGAAACTAAATGCACACAAACAAATTTTTTAGAGACTTAAATCTTTGATTTAAAGTTTTGGTGGTCACTAAATTGAGCTTGCCCTAAGGTTTAATACGAAATCAGTGGTGAAAAAATTCTAGTGGAAACGTTCGCTAATCGACATTATATGATTTATTTTTTAAATACACTTTTGCAGATCAAATACTCGTTCAAGTATTTGCAATACACTCGCCAAACCGAGAAAGACATGTGCAAAATAAACGTAACCGCCACCAAACATTCGCCACTTCCGGCTATGAACGTAATGAGTGTAACTAAGCGCATTCGCTCCAAGTATATTTTTAGTTTAAATCTCAATTTTTTTTTTGGAAATTAGACCATGGTTCAATATCGACGATTGGACCTCCTCACGCACCCTGTATGCCAGAAGTACATTCAAATGAAGTGGTAAAAATTTCGTTTCCTTATTAATTAAAAATAAATTATATATTTTTATTTTGTTGATGACCAATAGGAACGCGTATGGAAAGTACTTCCATATGGCCAACCTCTTGGTCTACATCCTCTTCGTGGCCATCCTCACCTTCTTCGCCATGGGCCTCATCAAGGCGGTCCAAAACGTAGACGATGACGTTTCAAAGGGCCTTCGAGAAGACATCAACCTCCAGGACCAAATTGTGAGTCTCTTTCCTGTTGTTCAAAACCAGGTTCAAGTGTATAAAATCCTTTTTCAATTTTGTTGTTGTTTACGTGACATATAGGTGGAAAGCTCGGTCAACAACCACATAATGGCTACGGTGATTGTGGTATTCGCCGTGGCCAACATGATCAAAGAGCTGATGCAGTTGTATCAGCAGGTAGGTGGCGCCACCAATTCCTTTCCACCAATTAAATATATTAAATAAAATCGTTTTTAGAGGCTGAAATACGTGCTGGACGTGATCAACGCCTTGGAGTGGATGCTGTACGTGTCGTCGTTGATCATGGTCATGCCTCGCTTCACGGGAGTGGTCAACGACTACAACTTGACCGGCGCCGCCACTTCTGTTTTCATCGCCTGGTTCAACCTGCTGCTCTACCTCCAGCGCTTCGACCGAGTGGGCATCTACGTGGTCATGTTCCTGGAGATCCTGCAGACCCTCATCAAGGCCCTGCTCATCTTCTCCATCCTGGTCATCGCCTTCGGACTCGCCTTCTTCGTTCTCCTCTCCAGGGTCAGTGCATTCATCGTACTAAGTTTAGGTCCCCAGGGTTTACACTTATTATGGCCTATCTGCGCTCCTTTACGTTAAATCGAATACTTAAGCGAGTTCTTCATATTCAGTAAATATTATTTTAAGGTTTTAAAAATTTTAGTGACTGTTTTAAAGAGTTTAGTGACTGCTCTAACAAATTTAGTAAATGTTTAGCAAGTTTAGTGACCGTTTTAAGATGTTTAGTGACTGTTTTAAGACGTTTACCAACTATTTAAAAAATTTAGTGACTGTTTTAAGAAGTGTAGTAACTGTTTTAAAAAGTTTAGTAACTATTTAAGAAGTTTAGTAACTATTTAAGAAGTTTAGTAACTATTTAAGAAGTTTAGTAACTATTTAAGAAGTTTAGTGACTGATTTAAGAAGTTTAGTAACTATTTAAAAAGTTTAGTGACTGCTCTAATAAACTTAGTAAATGTTTAGCAAGTTTAATGCCAGTTCCAATATATTTAGTAACCCTTTTTAACGAGCTTAGTAAATTCTTAATCAAGTTTAGTGAATATTTTAAAGATTAGCAAGCATAATTTGAAATTTAGTGTGTACTTTCTAATGCAAACGTGCGCTCTGTTAAGATTAGTAAGCTGTCCCCGAATTCAGTGAATTTTTTTTTGATGTTTACTGCGTGTATATGAAGTTTAGTAAGCTCTATCCTTGATTAGCGAAAGATTTTTGCAAGCGCTTAGTGCGAATGGTCATCCAAATTTAATGCAACGTTTTTGAAGATTCACCAATGTTCAACTTTTTTTTAAGTAAAGGCAGCTTTAAGTCTAATAATAAGTGCTGGTTTGCAGGGCCACCACTTGGGCTTCTCCAACATCCCCATGTCGTTGATCCGCGTGTTCAACATGATGCTGGGCGAGTTCGACGTGATGGGCACCTTCATCCAGCCCTACTTCAACGCCAGCACCACCTACACCACGCTGCCCTACCCCAACTTCTCCCTCACCTTCCTCATCGTCTTCATGGTCTTCATGCCCATCCTGCTGGTCAACCTCTTGGTAAGTGTCCCCGCTCCCTTATAACCCCTCAAGTCTAACCCCGAACCACGACCGTGTTTAGATCGGTTTGGCCGTCGGAGACATCGACAGCGTGCGGCGCAACGCCTACCTCAAGCGGCTGGCCATGCAAGTGGACCTGCACACCGAGTTGGAGAAGAAAATCCCCAAAGTCATCTTGGCTAAGATCGATAAGGAAGAGCTCATCGAGTACCCCAACAACTTAATTCACGACAGCTGTCCACAGGTAATTACAGCGCAACACCACCGTTACAATACGTTAAGATAATTCCTTTTCCACAATTCTCGGTGAAATATTTTTCGTAATTCTAATAATTTTGAAAACTCTTAAGTGTGTAGGCCTTTTGATTTCAATTATGTTGACATGTTAAGTGCTTTTTCCACAGAAGTTATGTTGGCAAGGACGATTGGGCACCTTACTAATTCGAGTACGAAAAAAATAATAATAATAACAAATAAATTGTGCAGTTACGAGGCAAAAATAATTGAAAATTGCGCCGCTTAATACAACTATACTCGAGCGTATTAAAAAGAAATTACGCAACTTTTGTCTATCAAAAAAAAAAAAAAAAAGTATAATGCTAATTTTCACGTATTTAAACTGAGAAAAACAAACTGCGTAAGAGTTGAATGTTTTCGTTGGATAAATTTAATTTTGTGTTTGTTTTTTATTATGTTTCAACCCCGTAGTTTTGGAAATTGATGCTTAAACTGTTCGGCAGCGTGTACACGAGTGACGAGGGCATGCGCAGTGGCGAACACGGCTACACTCTGGAAGAAAACGCCTTGCACAAACAAGTGCAGAAACAAAATAGCAGGTACTGTACGTTCCATTCAACAAACGACATTTCAAAGTGCAAATTTAAACAGTAGAAATTATTCTAAAATTTCCACAAAAAAAAATATCAAGATAAAAATTCCTCGTTTTAGTTTCAAAATTATTATTTAGTTTTGATTTTTTATGTTGCTTTTTTAGCATGGTTTTAAAATGTACATCGTGTTTATTATTCCACGTTTTATTCTTTTTTTTAATGATTTTTTACCATTGTTTTCTTTTCAAAATTATTCTTTATTTATTTTTTTGTGTGAATTTCAGTTTTGTTTACATTTTTATTTTCCCTGCTATATTTGTTTACTTTTCATTTCATATTGTTGTTTAATTCAGGCTGAAAAAGTGTTTGTTTTCTTCTGAGTTGACTGAAATTTAAACTAAAAAAATGCCTGTATAATTATTATTGTTCTTTAAAACTCAAGTTAAATAATAACTAAAAGCCGCTGCTTAAACATGTATAGAATCAAAGAAATGTCGTGGACCATGAAGCAAATGTACCACATGATCCGGCTGATCGTGCAGAAGATGGAGATCCGCACCGAAGCCAACGACGTGGACGAAGGAGACAGTTTCCAAGACAAAAAGTACAGCAAATGGGCCTCGCCGACGCTGGCCGTCAAACTAAGGACCGTTTCCGCCTTAAACCGAACCCGAAAACGCCTTCAAGAGACCAACATCAACTGAAAAAACATCAACAACCTACTCACTACGCACCTAACGCGCGCACCTAGAATTATTATTATAAAAAAAATATATTCATAATTTAGAACAAATAAAGAAAGAAAAAAATTGATAGCAAATACTGTTTAATTAATTAAATATTTTTGTCTGTTTGTTTGTTTTTTTTGCCACATTTTTAAAAATTTTTTGTAGGTACACAAACAAGTAAAAAGCAGCTCACTTCCGCTCTCCCGCTAATTCATCTCACACGGATGTTTCCGATTAAAGTTTTACGCTTAATTAAATCTTTCTTTTTTTTTTTTTTGTTTAAGCCAATACATTTATATATAAAAAATTCTGTTCATATTTTTTTTTTTTCGTATCTTCATTTTCCATATAAAAAAAAATGGCAGCGCTGTCGAGTAAAAAATATTACAAAATAATAATAAACCACTGAAACATCGAATCGTTCAACAACATAAAACAAAAAATCCATATAAACGAAAGCTAAATAATCAATATTAAAAAAAAATCACTGTACTTATTACACATCGAAGTATGTTGACATAAAATTAAAAAAAAAAAAAACTTGATCACGTGTCCACCTAGCGGACAATCCGAGGGGTCAACTACAGCGTATACACGATGATGCCAACAACATAAAAAGAAAAACAACAACAAAGTTTTAAAATAATAATTTAAGTACTAAATTTTTTTTCCTTCCAAATTTTTCCAGCTGACTAAATAAATGTTTTTTTTTTTTTCCTTATCAAAAAATCAGACAAGAAAAAAAAAAACCAAAAAAAAAAACTACCACTTTCAGATATTAAACTCTTATTTCTCGTTTGGTCACATTTACCCTGTACAATTCGACTCATTTTTCTCCTAAGCAACGGCAAAAATTAGGAAACTCCCACAAAAAAACGTCATCAGTAAACGTGGCCAATATTACAAAAATTTCATTCCGTTTGGATTTCCTCATAATAATTATCATAGGTTGGAAACTTTGGAGTCGGCGGCGTTGGGTCCACCAGCGGGGGCCATAAAATGTTGGTTGAGAGCGTTCTGTCGCGCGCTAAACGCCACGCTCACCGGCGGCGGCGGTGACATATTGGAAATGGCGGACGACGAACCCGACGAAGAATTCGCTCTCTGATTATTAAAGTTATTATTAATATTATTGTTCGCGTTTTGCTGCTGTAATTGCAACATATTTAGCGGCGCCGCGTTGCAGGGCCGACTGAGAACGTTATTCCCCGCTCTTTGGCTGTTCGGGTTTTGTTGATGCGCGGCGAAAGCTTGTTGCAGCTGCTGCTGAGCCCCCAGCGGCGGCGGCGGTAAACCCTGAGCCACCGCCATCAACGCTCTCTGATAGGGAGAAGCGGCGGGATTATTCCCTGCTCCAACCGCGTTCACGTTGTTGCTGAGGTAAGAGGAGCCGGTGTTATTGCTCGGGCCGGTCGAGCTGTGTTGCGAGCCGCTGTTCTGCGTGCTGGCGGCCGAATGACTAGTACTCAGCGTGCCCACCACCGTGTGCGTGATGGCGGGCGGCGGAGGGTTCGAGTTCGTGTAGTTGTAGCTGTTGACGCTGAACAGGTTCTCCCACTGCCTGAGCCGAGCGTGAATCTCCTTAAAAGTGGGTCGGCGCGCCGCTACTTCCTGCCAACATTCCACCATCAGCGTGTAAATGTGCGGTTGGCAACCTTCGGGGCACGGCAGCAACTGCCGGCAACGGATCATATCCACCACTTCCTGGTTGGTGTAGCCGTAATAGGGTTGCAGCCCGTAACTGTAAATCTCCCACAACACCACGCCGAACGACCACACGTCGGAATCGGTGGTGAATTTGCCGTACAAAATAGACTCGGGCGGCATCCAGCGCACCGGCAGCAAAGACTTGCTCTGCACGCGGTAGTAGTCCGAGGAATAAATGTCTCGGGAGAGACCGAAGTCCGAGATTTTGACGGTGAGTAGTTCTCCGACTAAGCAGTTGCGCGTGGCCAGGTCGCGGTGAATGTAGTGGTGGGCCGAAAGGTATTCCATGCCGGCGGCGATTTGGCAGGCGATGCGCAAGAAGTCTTCGCTCTCCAAAGGCATGGCCGTTGCTGTGCCGCCGGCGATGTCCGAACGCGGACAGCGCGTGATGAGGAATTCGTGTAAATCTCCCTGAGTCATGTATTCGAAGAGCATGCACATGGGTTCTTCCTTCATGCACACGCCGAGTAAGCAGACAATGTTAGGGTGCCGCAGGTCGGTCATCATGTCGGCTTCGCGTTGAAAATCCTGCTGGGTTTTGGAGGAGGCGTTGGCTTTCAACGTTTTGATGGCCACCGGCGACCATTGCAGAGCGGAAGAGCCGTCGCCGATGAGCAGACCCGCCACTTCGCCCTTGTACACCTTACCGAACGCTCCTTCGCCCAGTTCCTGTTGGAAGCGGATGTTGGTGAGCGGGAACTCTCGCGCCCGCACGCCGCCGTTCAGTTTGGCTTGCGGCAGGAGAGCGTTCATTTCTAACTGCTGGTGGTTCATGGGCCGGTTGGAGCCGGAGGTTTTGTTGCCGGCGTTCGAATGCAGGATGGAAGCCGAGCAACTGCCGGAACCGGATTTGTTGGATTTGACGCGGCAGCGCAGACACCAGACCGCCATGAGCAGAGCTAAGAGCGCCGCCACGGCCGCCGTAGGAACCAACACGTACAGCCACAAGTAGTTGGCTACAATCAAAATGAGAACGATTATAATTCATATAAGTAATATAAAACCATCACCGATAATTTAAAGGAAAAAGGAAGCGGAAATAAAGCCAAGCTGTTGCGATGCAAAAATGAAAAGCAAAATATGCGGAGAAAACGTGCTCACAAATTAAACAGCAAAAAATGTTCGCGAAGAGTAATAAAAAGCAGCAGACGTATTTTACATTTACATAACTACGAAGAAGGTGAATGCTAAATAGAAAAATATGCAACGTGCACTTTACGAATCAAATTTTATAAATCTCCCCAAAAAACCACGTAAACAAAAGTGAACGAAAAACACGTTCCAAGTTTTTCGTCTCTCTTTATAAAAAAAAAATGTAAAATAAATATTGTTTTGAATTTTCTTTTCGAATCAATTAAAATGAAACAAGCTTCACCTTAATCGCTACGAAACAATTGTTATTCTACGCATTTTTTAATATTTATTTTTTTTACTCACACAACTAAACGGTAAAAATTCTAATTCCATTCGCCCACATGCCCCACAAAGCAAAAGAATGCAATAGCAACAAAGTAAACAAAAAGAAAGTTGTTCACGTTCCATGAAAAATGTGTTTTCTCATCTCTGAAATTCAATTATTCAAAGCTTAAACTAAATTATTATGCAGTATTAAAAGCGCATGAAACGAAAAATAAAACTGTGAAAATTAAACTTTCTCAATAATTTTCCATTAAAATGTTTCTACAAGATGCGCATGCGTTGCAGTTCCATTCTCCCACATGCCCCACCAAAGCACATAATAACAACACACACCATAATAATAAAATGCATGGATGCTAGTACCCTCTCCCATGCTCCACATAAAGTCATAATATAATATTATAAATAATGAAGGAAGGGGTGACTTACCGCATTTGGGCACCTCGCACACCTCCTTGCGGATTTGGTCGTCGGCGGTGAAGCACCAGGGCTGGGCTTCGCTTCCGGATGGGTTGCGGCAGTAGTTGTGTCCTCCGATGAGCTCGGGGTGGTCCGAGGTCTTCATGTACACTTGATGACTCCAACGCTGACACTCGAAGCCGGATGCGGTGCGACTGGCCGTGCCGCGGTAACTCTCGCCGTCGCCGTTGTAACACTTTTGCTCTGAAAAATATTTAAGCAAAAATTAGACTAATAAATAAAATAAAAAAAATTAATGTAGGAAGAAAATAAACCTTTGATTAATATGTTTTTCTCACAAATTAATAACGATAAAAAGATGAAATTCACAAAAGTAAAATAATTGATGTATGAAAACATGTAAAATTTTAAAATAATGTATTAAATATCATTTTAAAATTAATTAAATATTTTGTATCATAAAAAATTCCTATAATTACGGTATAAAAAATCTCTTCATAATTATTATAAAATAAATTATGAAATTCACTATAAATAAAAAAAAATTCTTATACGGTAAATCAAAAAATCTTTATAAATCAAAAAATCCCTATAAATCAAAAAAAAAAAATCCCTGTAAATCAAAAAATCCCTTTAAAATTTTAAAATTTTCTATAAATCAAAAAATCCCTATAAAATGTTAAAATTTCCTATAAATCAAAAAAAAAAAACTCCTTATAAATCAAAAAATCATTATGTACAGTATATTAATTTTATAAAAAAAATCCCTATAGAAAAAATTTCTCCTATAAATAAAAAAAATCCTGTAAATCAAAAAAAAATCCCCATTTCTCAATGGAAGAGACGTAGCTATTTTGGGGCTAGCGAGCCATAGTTAAATTTTAAAAAAAATCAATAAAATATTGACGTAAATTAGCACAGTACGTGAATAAAAACGAGATTTCTTTCAATATTAATTCCCTTAATAATATTAACAATAGTAATACTTGCCTTCATCGATTTCCGCGAGCTGAAAGATGCCCAAGCGGAAGCAGTTCCTTCCCTCCTTGGAGTTGGGCAGAGGGAGGTCGTTGCAGTGCGGCAGGACGAGTTGTTGTCCGAGCTGCGGGTGTTTCTTGGCGATGGCGTACTCCATGCGGCAAATGTCGTTCTCTAGGATCTCGCACTCGTCGCGGCAGATGGGCTTGGGGATGGGCTCGCCGCTGGCCTGGTCGCACAGGGGGAAGGCGGTGTAGCAGAGCGAGGGGATGGCGTACTCGGCGCACTTCTTGGACAGGTCGCCGGACGAGGCGATGATGGTGAACGCCTGCACCAGCTTGTCTTCGATGGCGCTCTGGCTCAGCGCGCTCTTCACGTGAATCGTTTTGTTGCCCACGAACTTGGCGCAGGTGGTCCCGCGGTAGGCCTGACACAGCCCTTTCCCTCCTGCGCCTCCACTATCACCCTCTCCTTCATCCTCACCCAGCGCTGGAAAGCTGTGAAAAATAACAATTATTATTATTATTATGAAACGAGTACATGAGGAGGATGAATGGAAATGGTAAGTCAACCTGTGATTGGTTTGAGAAACGACGCAGCGAGCGAAAAGAAAAAGCCAAACGACGGCAGCAGCGATGGAGACAGCGGAAGCCATTTTTCAACCTGGAGAATAATAACAAACCCTACCACCACAACCACCCTGTTTTTCAGCCCCCTCTCTCTGTCTCTCATAATATCCCCCTCTCTCTTTCATTTTTTAAAGGGAAAGTGTCGTTTGAAAACTCGCCGACGGATGGCGACACCTAGCGTTTACGAGAGCAAACGTAGAATTTGTAGCGCGGAAAATCAATTATTATTTCAATCATCAAGAAAAACGTACTGTACATGTATTGGAACACTCAATACAAGTGATATTCTTCTTAAATAAGCAGTATATTGTAATAAAAACACCGTTGAACAATTGCAAAAAAATATGCATCTACTACATGAATAAAAAAAAAAATGTAAACAAATTTGAAATTAATGAGAAGAATAAAAATTTTTTGCAAATTCAATGCATATTCTCATATGTTATGTTATTGTTAGAAGGGATTTGGGGATAGCCTACTGAGTGAAATACATTTTATTCATGGTACCATCACTACCATAACATATGAGAATATAATTATGATCCGCCATAAATTAAAAAAAATATTGACAAAAACTTTTATTATAGAAATGTTTATCATGCAACATGTGAACAATCCCCAGCTTAAAATCCCTATGCTCCAATAATTTTTTTTTTTTTTTTTTGCATTGAACGATTATTATTATTATTTTTTTTTTTTTACATTTTTTCATTAATTGGTAATTTTTTTGATTTTTTTCTTTGTATACATTTAGTAGTTACATGTTTCCCTGCAAATGTGTAACAGGTTTCTTGATACAATTTTAGGGTATATTTGAGAAAAGTATTCTTTTTATTGAGTTTTCCAATACTTTTTTGTGATGACCGTACGTCGTAAAACGAGGCTGAAATGGTTTAAAGTAGAAACGTCAGTGTAGCGAAATTCACTACATCCGTTATAAAATAGGGCACCCCTTTCCCGCCATTATCTTATACCGGTACGTGTATTTAAAAAAAAGGATTCAAAGCGACAATCGGTTGCGCTAAGAAAAACTAGTACATACAGATATGCGGATTCACTCAATAGTATCTACGGGCTATTTGTATTTCTCGATTAACTCTGAACGAACGCTTTCGCACTAATTAAACCCAACTTTAATTAGCTACCAAAACGTTTAGGCTCTTAATTAACTTCTAATTGCTATTTTCTACTGTTTCGCTAACAATAATTGAGAATGTTCGCTTTAACTAGTAAATGTAACACATCACCTCGAATCTTACATGGGGTTCATAACAAAAATATCAGGATTTAAAGCCAGAAACTATTTCCCAATAAAACGCATGTAAAATATAGTTAGTCTTTGGTTAGAATAGAAAAAAAACAACAACAATCGCTTAAACAATCACTTAAGGGGCTAATAATATAGCCTCGAAAGAATGTCATCAACGAAATAAACTTTTGCGTTAATTTTTTTTTTTTTTTTTTTTGGCTTAAAAACGTTTACGGTACCGTAATATTTTTTTTCAAATAACTCTGAAAAATTCGTTAATAATAATAATAAAAAAAAAATGCAATAAATTTGAATGAATGTTTACAAAAATAAACTATTGTTCCAAAATTTCTTGTAATTTAATATTATTACAGGAAGTTAGCTGACAATTTAACAAATGTTTTCCTGTAATTTAAAAAAAAAAAAAAAAACGGCGATCATTTTACTGCTGTCTGTCACATTCAATGTCTCCTGGAGCAATAAAATTATATTAAATCAAACTAACTTCCGGCAAACAATTTCCCTATTTTTAAAGCAAAAAATAATTTAAAAATAAATAACTACGACTAATAAATACAAAATAAACTTTAAAGAATTTTACAAAATAAACTAAGAAAAAAAAAAAAATTAACGGAAACGGAAACAGTTTATTACTTATTTTTTTCTTTTTCTGTCTTTTTCTTTCAGAAAAGAAAAGAATGATGAAAAAAAATGTTTACGCGAGTTTTAAGGCTCTTAAAATAAAAGAACACGGGTCCGCAAATATTCGTAGTCGTCGTTGCATGCGCAGACGACACTCAAACACTTGTTATAAAACACGCGCAACACGAGCATTTACAAACTTTATCATTGTCTAAACACGTCGCAAATAATAATAATAAAAACAAAAACAACAAAAAAAAAAACCTTCTAAACTTTTTGGTAAAAGAAAAGAAAAAAAAAAAAAAATACCTCGCGATTTGACTATTTTTAAACCTTTTTTCGGGTGAAAATTTCAAGAAAACGCGATAAATATTTTGACTAAGTGACATTTTATAGGTGAACTATGTGACATTCCCTCGCCGTACGCGGACTCGACACAACGCGAATGCATTGCTCCAGCTCAACATTTCACAAAAATTCACAATTTATGCCTTCATAAAAAAAGCTTTTTAAGACAGACATTTTCTAGGAAACCGCGGATAACGAGGGAACATCCCTAAAATCATGTCTCTCAGAACGCGAGTTTTATCACAAATTAAGTCTTCTAGAACGCGACTTATCTTTAAACTCAAGTCTCGAAGAACGCGAGTTATTTTATGCTGCTCTCAATTAGCTAAACCATATAATTACACTTAAGCTTAATGCAACCAATAATAGATTTAAAAAAAAGACAATAAAAACATTGCGCATGCGCTTTTTTCTTTCGTACTCTTCAAAGTTTCGATCTGGTTTTACTAAATCTTGTTTGAAAAAATATAATAATTTTAATTTCGAAAACGCTTTTTTTTTATTTTGTTGTTCTTTAATAAAAATTATTATTCCACAGTTAATTTTTATTTAATACCGTACTAATTTTATGGTTTTATCTCTACTCAACTCAGTCGTAATAATAAAACGTATTCGTACAGAATTATTTTCCTCCACACGCAACTTCCGGGGATTATTGGGAATGTGTCCCGTGCCAGATGGAAGATTGAGCAGCGTTGTAAATCATTGCGTAATTAAAAACGTAATAAATGTGCGCGCGCGGGCAGAAATATTAATCACGCGCGCGCAGTAGCACAGCGGACGGAGAGGATTTGTCAAAAGCAATTGATCACGTGGTCAGCGGCTCGAGCCACGTCACGTCATGCGAGCCACCATCATATATCAAAAACAAAACGCCATTCCTTATTATTAAACCGTGACCCTGGACGTATACTGTAGGCCTACTTACCTATCACCTCACGCGCATGCGCAGCGCGCTCTTTAAAATTCAATAAAATATTATTATCCGCGGAATTTAATTGGAAGAAATAGTCTACTGAGAGCTTAAGCCGCCAGGGGGCGATGCGAAGGATCAGCTTGCAAACGCTCTTATTGTGGTTGGAGGCCGAATGACCGCCGCCGATAACGGACTCAGCCCCGGACTTGACACTCGCTGGCGCCCACACGACTCAAATACATCTTAACAGGGAGTAAAACGAGATTTAATTAAACCTAGATTTAGGATTTCAAACAAAAGCTTTTTATATAACATGACGTTTCAAAAAGTTGATCGAGATCAACGTAAAATTAGCTTTAAAAAAATAATCTGGCGTTCTCTACTAACCTTCTTTATATAGGGTGTTCGTTGGATGACGTTAGTTTTGAAACATGAATAAATCAGTCGAAGTTTAATGAAAATAAATTATTTTCTTAAAATTTACAATAATTAACACTTCCCATTTAATAATAAAATAAGAAATTTTGGAAAATGACCTCTACAACTGAGTCGGCACGTGTAAACGTGCTCATTTTAACGGCTAAAGCTTTTGCGGACTTCCAGCCTGCACTTGCCGACTGAATCTCAGCATGTGCCGGCATCTACCATACGTTTAATGGAAATTTCCTCGAACGCATTAGCACGTGCCGACTCAGTTGTAGAGGTCATATTATTAAATGAGAGGTGTTAATTAATGTAAATATGAAAACAAAATTAATTTTCATTAAAATTCGGCTGATTTTTTCATGTTTCAAAACTAGCGTCATCCAACGAACACTCTATAGAAGCCACTTAAAAATTGAAGTTTAACGCGAGAAACCTTTGCTAAACTACATCGCTTAACCAGCACACTAAACTATCAAAAACTTGCGCTTAAACTAAAAAGCGATAAAAAAATAAATCCGGCTCTGATAAAAGATCTACGGAAGAAAAGAGAGAGAAAGAAAAAGCGAGCAAAAGCAATCACGTGAAACGATCGGCGGGGAAAGAGATCAATTTCCCATTGCGCCTGCGCCGTGGAGGTCGGAGTCAAAGGTAAATAAATCGTTGGCCGAAAACTCAACTACACTATAAAAAGAACAAAAAAAAAAAAAACTAATTAATTTGAGCCACCTTCGATTCGATAACGACGCATGCGCCGTTTCCAACTCGGCTGTAATTAAAAGCCGGCCGAGCGCTTATTGTTCCATTTTATTTAACGAGTGCGAGCGAAGGGAGAGAAAAGGTTGCCGCTAGGGGCAGGATCGTCGGCGGCGGCGTTAAGTGATACGCCGCCGACTGCCACTTGAACCGCCGCATCAAACGACGTAATTAACTTCTCCCGCTGCGCTTACAACACCCGGGATCACAATCAACAGCGGGATAAAACTCACTTCCGGCAGCGCTATTCAAATTTGGATAGGCCTAGATTTCAACTAATTAATAAACCCGCTTTTCCCTTTTAAAGCTCCGCAGCAATAAGCGGATAAGTCCATGTTGTCCACTGTTACGCTACGGTACTTTTTTTAATACTGTATAGATAAATGAAGCATTATACTGCGCTATAATAAACTTGTTTTTCACATGTAAGGTCTAATGCACGGTGCACGCATGCGTAATTAGGTGCTTTTAGTGTAGCGTGTTCGCACATATTTGCGCAAAGCTCGCGTTTACATCTTCAACGTACGTACTATTTACGAGGAGTTGATCTACATATAGTAAAGAAATGTAAATAAAATTTAAAAAATTTAATTTTGGAAGCGAGAAAAAACTGCTGCAGATGTGACGACACAATTTCTTCAAACAGGTGTACAGTTAAAACCCTTACAAAACGGAAATTCAGTTTTCTCTACACGAGTAGCCTACTTTAAATAGCATTATTACTACGAAATTTTACGATAAATCCCACTTCCGGTAATGGTAATTCCGAAAACAAAACTTTTAACTTCAGCCTATGCATAGTATAACCTGCTGTATAATGAAAAACTCAGAATAACAAAATAATGAACTTTTAGTTACAGTACCTTCATGTTTTTACAGCGCTTCATTATTACTGTCAACAATAGAAAAAAAAACAACATTGGAATTCAAACAGCGCTAAAACAATTTTTCTGGAGAGGACTGCAATGGGCTACGGTAAGAAATTTAGGTAACGAGAAGGCCACCGTAAGGGCCACTTTTAAGGTTCTTTACAAACTTACTCCTTTAATAATTATTGAACAGGATAAAAAAAAAAACAGGAAATTCCAAACCCAAATTACAACAACAAACTTCCCCCGATAAATCTAACTTCCGGTTGAAATAAATCAAAATAAAATTTCCCCAAAATAACAATCAAAAAATATCATTCTAAATAACAACATTAAGGGGTTGAATTTATAGTCTTTACTCAAGTGTGAGTAGACTCTCATAGAGGTGAAAAACTCACTCTGTACTATAAACAATTTTGCTTTGAGATGAGTGCCGCTGTATTTATAGTGCTCACTCATCTTTCAAGTTAGGGCCGTCCTCAACTCAAAAATTTCCTTAAATAAACCATTTCAAATGGAATCCATTTTAACCAAAAACAAACGTTTGAGCAGAGATTATTTATTTGTTTCGACTTTAAAAGGTGACTAAACTAATAATAATAATAAAGCATTTAGCGTGTATAAAATACTATAATAATATTATTATAAGAGCAATAGAAAATCTCATTGTATAGTAAAAGCAGTGAAAAATGAACTGAGGTTGTAAGGAACGGAACTCAAATATATCTCACTTTCGCTTTACAAAAACCTTTTTTTTTATCTCTGTTTTTTTGAATAAAGATTTTTTATTTAAAAAAAAGCGTCCTTTCGCCGTTAGACACAGGTTAACTTCCGGTTGGTAGAAATGTATAATAATAATAAAAAAAGGTGAGTGACTTACCTTCCGCCGAGTCCGGGAAAGTTGGGATAAACGGGCGGGTAATTGGGCATGGAAGCCGGCGCGTGAACACGACCTGCAACACACACACACAAAAAAAGAAAAAATCAATTACAATTGAATAACAGCCACACTCACTTCCGCCCACCCTCGATACCATCGATGGGATGGAGAACGGAATGGAAGATATCGCCATGTGAAAAAGTAAGTAATAGAAATAAAATTGAAAAAAAGAAAATAGATAAATAAAAAAAAATAAAACGATTTCGTCTGCTCAAAAGATAAGGAAGGAAACGCAACGGCGATAAAAAAAGGCATCCTCACACGAAGCAACACACGCCACCAAACGATACAAGACACGAAATCTCGTTTTAAAGTCAAACCAAGTTTACTAAACTACGGGATTAAAGATATTTTTAACTAACAAAAAGAGATTAAAAGAAGAATAAAATTATTATGGAAAAATATTCGAAAATAAAATTTTAAATTGTGGCCCCTTAAATGGCGCATTAAGTTAACATAATGTAAACAATAAGAAAGCTGCACCGCAAGGCACGCACAACAGCTATCGAAATCAAGATTAATAATTTTAAATCTAGTTTTATTTGAATTTTAAGTCAAGTTTAACTTAAACCTTGTTTTATGTAAATCTTAAATTTAATTTCATGTAAACCTTAAATCTTGTTTGGTGTATAAATCTTAAATCTAATTTTATATAAATCTTAAATCTAATTTTATATAAATCTTAAATCTAATTTTACGTTAATTTTAAATCTAGTTTCCTATAAACCATAAATCAAATTTTAATTGTAAGTCTTAAATCTTATATTATGTCAATCTTAAAGCTAGTTTTACTTTAATCTCGTTTTTACCTGATTTCAGTTTGTTCCACTATAATTATATGACTAAACTTAACGTTGGAGTTACCAAAACGATACTAAAACAAATACATGATACCGGTAAAAAAATTCTGCGCATGCGCATAGATTTTAAATATTTATTTTACTTTTTCTTCACAAATGGCTTTTACTAAATCACTTTCCCGAAAAATTTAACCCCGTTTAATAAAAACTTATCGCTTCGTTGCCACCAAAAATGCCACAATCAATCATCAGCCGCTTAATCTAGATTTAGAAATGCGTTCTGCGCATGAGCACACCTCCAATAACACCAAGAAAGTAAGAAAAATTCTCACAACATGAAGGGGGAAAAAATCTATAAAAAAATGTGAGGCGAAGCGATTTTTCAGGTCACATCCGGTTTGCGAAATTGAAATGGGTAGCGGAAACGCCGGCGCCGGAAGTGGACTTTGCCTGTTAACCCTTTGACTCGGCGAGTGGGTAGTGTGAAGACGGCTCATTAGCCATTGTAGTGGAGGCGAACGATGACAGATGGCGCTTCGTTCAAAACGCTTTTTAAGAACAGATCGAAAGAGTGATGGAGAGTAAAAGAGTGAGAGAGTGAGAGTGGAAGAGAGAGAGAGAGAGAGAGAGATGGACGACAGAGATGTTATCGCCGGATCAAAGACATTCAACTAGGCTTCGTAGTGGGAGAGAGATATGAAAATGAAAAGTGAAAGCGCCACCTAGCGTCGACGTCTTTATCGCTCTTTCACTCTCTCGGAATTGTATTGATGATGTCATCGCACGCAGGCGCAAACCACAACACTCCTCGCCATCCATATCATATAATCAGAATAATAATAAGATTCCGAGGAATCAAAATGGCAGCCGCCGCTGATGATAGATGGCGCATCGATCGCCTCCATACACACACACATACACATAGTGAGAAAAAAAAATAAGAAATAAAAAAATAAAAAAAAAAGGAAAATAATAGAGAGTTTTCGATCAAAATCAATTCGAAGGAATTGAAATCGCTCTTCCTTTTTTTCCACTTCCGGTAAGTGATAAAATGACGTCATAGAATTTAACGACAATTTTAACACCTCGGAAAGAGTGAGAGAGTGAATGGGAACTTTTTAATGCTTTTTATTCTCTATCACTCTATCTCTCTTTTCGCGCTTTAAAAACTTCTCGGAATAAAAAAAAAATTTTTTTTTAGCGGGTTTATTACGTCATTTTACTCTCTAAGTTTTAGTGCGGCTTTTAAAATTGAAAATAAAAAAAAAAATATAAATATAAAAAAAAAATAGTCGTTAAATGTCGGCTCATAAAAATTAAGAGCCGAGTTGTGTTTTTCGAGCTATAAAAAAATCATAATAATAGTTTCGACGTGTTTGCTTCCCTCGTTAACCACGCCCCACTTCCGCTCTCTCTTCTTTAACTGACCGATTAAAACAAGCAAAGCGCGTAAACCAGAATTTAAAAAAAGAACGCTAGAATAGTTTATTTCTTATAATATTAATCTCACGCCTAAATCTATGGCATGGACTAACAAAAAAGAGATGAAAAGGGGGAAAAAAAAAAAGTGATGAGATTTAAAAAGCTAACTGGAAACTTTGTAAGTTAATTAAAGAAAATTAAAAAAATAATAATAATGGAAATTAAAGTTTCAAATGGCTGCTGCCCCTTTCTCGGGGCATTCAATTAACCCTATGTAAACAATAAGCAAGCCCCGCCGCATATCTTCCTTCTACACGAACAGCAAAACCTGCTTAAAACGAGCACTGCATTAGACGGAAACTTGTAAAAACGGATAAAAAAGTCGAAAAGACAATGTTCGAATAGCTTTAAAGCGGAAAACCTGTCTACCGCAAAAACGAACTTTGATTCTGAGCGCCTAAATTACCCTGCTTAAAGCGGAAAAGTGTTCAAATCTCAGACAAACAACTTAAATGAAGCTTTTAAAAAAGCCAATGCGCATGCGCAAACCTACAAATGCTCTAAGATACCCGTGGTTAAAGAAGAGTAAAGCATAAGAGAGTACTTATAGGAGTACTTAAGTGAGGGATGACTTACCCCAGCGGCCCATCTTGACGACGAGGATGCCGGTGGTCTCGACCTTGTCCCGGGCGTTGGAGGCCTCGCAGCGGTAGTAGCCGGTGTCGTGCGTGTCCACGTCGCTGATGCGCAGGCGCGAGCCGTGGCTGCCCTTGTCCGAGCGGTACCTGCGCACCGTCACGCGGCCCTTCTCTTCCCTCAGGGGCGCCTCGTTCTTGAACCAGCGGAACTTGTCGGGCGGGGGCTCCCCGGTGGCCTCGCAGCGCAGCTTCACGTTGTCCCCGGACTCCTTGGTCACGTTGCCCAGCACCTTCACCATCCGCAGCGAACCTAGCGGCGCAAACAAACAACATTACGATGCGCTCAATCATTACGAGGCGAGAGAGGGAGGATCATAAAACAAGGGATCCACTCGGGATCTTCCGGTTTCTCCGGGGGATAATGGATTTACCACCGACGATCAATTTAAGCGAAACATTAGTACCGATTCTCCTAATAATTAATTTAAAACGCTGAGTAATTGTAGCTCATATGCAATGATGGATCTCTATAGGGCGAACATTGAAATATTAGCGTAAGGTAAAACGTTCGCTTTAACGAAATTTTTGTTAAACTGAGAATTTTGATACACCGAAAATTACGTTAAGCTGAAATTTTCGTTATAATGACATTTTTTTTTATTCTAACATTTTCACTAATAAATTAAAATATTTTTTACACTTAAATTCAGGGCCGTGGTGTGATATGATGCAAAGGGAAAATTGCATCAGGCGTCACCATTTGGTGCGCTAATGAAAAATTTTCACCAAAAAAATTAAACAATCCATTAAACAAATTTTCTCAAAAAAAAAAAAAAAAATTTTAATCAAAAAAATTTTCACCAAAATAATTTTTTTAAAAAAAAAAATTTTCAAAAATTTTCATTTAAAAAAAGTTTTGTCAAAAAAAATTTTCATTAAAAAAATTTTAGTCAAAAAAAATTGTTTTCCAAAAAAATTTTTGCAAAAAAAAAATTTCTCAAAAAAAAAAAAAAATTTACAAAAATTTAAAAACATTTTCTCAGCACAAAATTTTTATTTAAAAAAAAATATTTCATTTAAAAAAATTTTTCTCAAAAAAAATTTTGTCAAAAAAAAAAAATTTTACCAAAAAAATTTTATCAATCAAAAAAAAAAAATTTTCTGGTTATCAACCAAAAAAATTTTCTCAAAAAAAAAGGGAAAAAACTTGGACCCGGAAGCGGTTAATAGAAGAGGGGGGGCTTTTTTTATCAAAATTCCAGAGAAATGAGTGGTATTTACCGTGTGCTGCGTGTGGTGGCGCTTCGGTCGAGCCTTGTTCCGCGCTGCTACCGCTACTTCCTCCTCTGTAAAGAAAATAAATAAATAAACATTTTGCATATCAATAACAATAATTTTTTTTTTTGAAGAAAATGTTTTCCGTCTCGGGCTACGCTAGGGAACCGGAAACCACCCATCAAAAGTTCCATTAAAAAACTCCAGATAGTATACGCGGAATAAAATCCCGCGCTCTAATAATAACGCCACGCCGCGCATGCTCACATCGATTAAAGCGGCGGAGGAAGAGGATTCGTATTACAGCGAAACCGAAGAAGTTTTATTACTATCACTCGCAATAATTCCAGTTCCGGTGAAAGGAAAAAGCCAAAATTCCCCAGAGTTTGCGAACAACGCGTATACGCAGCTAACCTTCATTTACAATTTATATACGTTAATGCGCAAACTCTCCTCAAATAACATTTATATAAAAAAAAAACAACAACAACCGGAAACTGCTTTCTCCACTCCTTTCTACGTAAATAATTCACACTACAATCGTTAACGGATACGAAAGAAAACTGTATTAAAGTCGACCCTTCATTTGCGCGAGTACACACATTGATTTTTTAATTTCTTTTCTTTAACTCTCTTTGCGCGAACTTGGACTACGCGAAATTTTCGCTCAAACGAAAGCCCAATAAAAATAACGATTATTTTGTTTATGCTCTGGGGTTGTTCGCGCCAGTCAATAAAACGATTAACTTCCGGTTTTGTCGTCAATAAAATACTTAACTTCCGGTTCCGACGTCAATAAAATACTTAACTTCCGGTTCCGACGTCAATAAAACATTTTTTTTTACAACGGCACTGGCTAATGAGCACCTCAGCACCGGACTAACGCCCCTGGACCCACACCCTTCCTCAGACCACCTTCATCGAGATTAAGTTTAAGTGGCCACAAAAAAAAATTTTCTCTAAACGAGATTAAATATCTAAAAACGATTTATTGGAAAACCAATTTTATGAGCAAAAGTGCGCATGCGTAAATCCTTTTCCCCTCCCCTTTAATCTAAGGGAACGTAACAGTAAAACTAGAAATCATTGTAAAACGGGATTTACATACAGTAAAACTCAAGATTATAAAATGAGATTTAAATAAATCTTAATTCCTGCAAAATAAGATTTACACGAAACAAGATCACTGAAAAAATAAGATTTGTATGAAACTAGTTCTTTATAAAGCGAGATTTAAATAAAACCAGATCACTGGAAAATAAAAATTAATTAATGCTAGATATTAATTAAAAAATGAGATTTACATAAAGCTAAATCTTTGAATGCAAGATTTACAGAAAACTTACATCTTTAGAGCATGAGATTTACATAAAACTAAATCCCTGTAAAACAAGATTAAGCTAAAACTAGATCACGGAAAAACAAGATTTAAATGCAACTAGATCTTTGGATAGGAAAATTTACATATTAAATCATTAGAGAGAAAAAAAGATTTACACAAAACTAGTTCTTTAGATCATGAGATTTAAACAAAAATAATCCCCGTAAAAATCAAATTTACACAAAACTAAATCCATGTAAAACAAGATTAAACTAAAACTAGATCGCTGAAAAACAAGATTTACAAAATGTCAGATGTTTGGATAGTGAGATTTAGCTAAAACCGCATTATTACCAATTAAACTAGATTTAACTCAAATTAGATAATAATTATAATAAGACGAGATTTACACAACACGAGAGATTATCCGCTGCTAACAAATTAACATGCATTAAAAAAAGTAACAATAGCCGTGAGCAGGATTAAGCCGGTGGTTTAATTACGAACCGGAAGCGTGTAAATCCCCCTGATGAAATTTAATCTTGGAGCAGAAGAAGAAAAAAAAACGCCGCCATAATGAAACACAAATACGTCGATTAATAAAAATGTTTATTAGGCGCCAAAAGTGAAAGAGGATGCTGCGCATGCGCAGTAGCAGAAGACGCCGAACAACATCTCAAATTAGTCGATTTGTTCCCCCAAAACGCGCGCACCTTTTTTTTCTTCTTCTTCTACTTCTTCTTCCCGCCATATTTCCCTCGAAATTAAATATGGCGGGTGAAATTCAATTAAAACTTACGCGCGGCGTTTTTTTTTTATCGAAAAAAATTATCTCAACTTCCATAAATCATTAAAAAATGACGCGCGGCAGAAAAGAAAAAAAGAACGCGTCGGTGTCATTATCTCCGCGTACGCAGGTATCACGTGACACTAAAAGCCAACGCGCAGGGAACACGTTTTAATAACGTCATCTCCGCCGCATCCAGGCCCGGATGCTCACTCCAGGGGTGTCAAGGGGCCCCACGAGACGTTTAGGAAAGGGGCCCACGTGGACACTTTTATTAAGGCCAGTACTAGGAAAACACTCGCTAAACACTTTCTAATCCCGACACTCGAAATAATGCTAAAACTCAAGTGCACTAAACTCTTTCATACTCGCCGTAAACCCACGCTAAACTTAAAAGGTTAACTAACCGCAACTAAATATTCATTAAGGGCACTAAAAACCACATCTAAACTCGCAAAAGAAAACTTATAATTAAGAAAAAGGATTACTAAACTCGATTAATACAGTGCTCACTAAACTGTAACCACTAAAAAAAAGTAGAGAATAAATTAAATTGTATTCGGAGTACTAATTTTCAAAATTAAAATCATTAAATTCGAAAAAAAAAAAGCAATTACATTACTAAACTTTTTATAAAAAAAAATAACAATCACTAAACTTTTAAAAAAAAAATAACAATAACTAAACTCTAAAAAAAAAAGTAATCACTAAACTCTAAAAAAAACAAACACTTAACTTTGAAAAAAGCAATCACTAAACTCTGAAATAAACAATCACTAAACTCTGAAATAAACAATCACTAAACTCTGAAATAAACAATCACTAAACTCTGAAAATTCAGTGTAGGCTACTCATGAAAGTGCTCACTAAACTCAACTAAAAATTCACCAACAAAACAAATAAAACGCACAAAAAATACTAGTACAAAAAATACACTAAAATCCTAACATTACTCAACCAACTCTGAAACGCATTCACTAAACACCAAATACTTTTCAAACGCCTACTAAACCCATTTCAAAGTGTGATCCTTTCAAGTTTTTAACAAGTTAACAACAATAAAAAAACAATGTTAAACAGAAAGCTACCACAACCCAATGAGATGTCTAAGATTGTTGGTGGCTTTCTGCAAATCAAAATACTGTACTCGAAGTTCCCATGAAAAAGCGTGGTAGGCCCGAGAAGCCTACCTCCGTCCCTGCGGTTGCTTCGACTGAAAACCGCGAACGTTTCCGCGTTTCGCCACCTCGCGCCGCGCGTACTTCACCCTCGCCGCCGGGCGCGTCATTAGCTCCACCTAACGTTTTTTTTTTTTTTTTTTTCTTTTTCTTATTAATATTTCTCAGTCAGCTGATTAATGAAGGAAAATTTCAAACTAAGACGATAATAAAAATATCCATAAATAAAGAAAAAGAAAATGAAGAGAAAAAAAACGGCGAGAAGATTTACGCGTTTTCTCGGGGTTTTTGTCGTCCGAGCTAATTAGCTAATTAATAATCCTCGTGGCAATTAAAACACATGATGATCTTACAACCTAATTACATCAACCCCTCGGGCGCCTACCCTACCATACCCTACACCCTAAACTACACCACCAGCCTTCTCATTAAACGCATTTTTTTAGCGGTTAAAATCGATCGAACGCGCGCGAAAAATCACAATCAAAAAAAGTATGGCACGCAAAACCCGAAAAGTAATTAGTCTTCATTTAAATTGTGACGCATTAACCCTGCTCGGTTGGTTGGTGGGAGGATAGGCCGACGGACAAATCACAATTTACGTAGCGGAAAAAGATGTTTCGGCGCTGCGCAGGAATGTTAAACAAGGCGTCGTTGGAGCGTCACGCCAGAAATAGCGCCCTTATACCCTAACAACTGCTTTTAAGCGCTTAAAAATTTTTACTTTCTTTTATCCGTCTTTTCTTTCCTTTTTTAATTTGGATTTGAAAACAGCTTTGGTGAATTTTTCGATTAACATACTTCGATTTTGCCCGCGCGCCAAAATCTTAAAAATGCGCGATACAATTACACGGTGCCCATAAAAAAAGTGCACCCGACTGAATTAGTACGGTATTAAATTCGTTTTAACGATCGAAATATTTTTAGATCACGTGAAAAAACTTCACTTTAAGAACTTTTTCAACATTGAATTGTTATATTCTGTGTTTAAAAAACCGCAGGGATTTTTTTAAAATTTAATAGGGATTTTTTAAAAAATTTATAGGGATTTTTTTAAAAATTTATAGGGATTTTTTTAAAAATTTATAGGGATTTTTTTAAAAAATTTATAGGGATTTTTTTTTAAAAAATTTGTAGGGATTTTTTTTTAAAAAATTTGTAGGGATTTCTTTTTAATGTATAGGGATTTTTTTTTATTTCTTAGAATTTTTTAAGCTATTGTGTATGCAGAAGTAGGTAATGGTGAGTGTGTTGAAACTGGAAGAGGATATTTTAAACAACGAATAAAACAATAATTTTTTTTTTTAATTGAAATGTGTCGCAAAAATGCAGATAAAATAAATAAGGGGTTTAGAAAGTCGCGGAGACCAGAATAAAAACTAAGTAGCAATTCAAATTACAAAGTTTGTATAAAATTTCTTACGCTAGGAAGTATTTAAAGGTAGGATAATAAATATTTAAGTTATTAAAAATTTAGGTTATTAAAAGGATTTAACACTAGTTCAGTTGGGGGTCACTTTTTTACGCATACCCTGTATATATAATATACGTTGGATGACGATTAATATATGTTCGTTGGATGACGATAGTTTTGAAACACGAATAAATCAGTCGAACTTTAATGAAAATGAATTATTATTTTATATTTACATTAATTAACACCTCCCATTTAATAATAAAAAACAATTTTTAGAATATGACCTCTACAACTGAGTCGGCACGTGTAAACGCGCTCACTTTGGCAGCTAAAGCTTTTGCGGACTTCCAGCCTGAACCTGCATCTACCTTAGAATTAATGAAAATTTCCTCGGGCGCATTAACACGTGCCGACTAAGTTGTAGAGGTCACATTCTAAAAATTGTTTTTTATTGTTAAATGGGAGGTGCTAATTAGTGTAAATATATAAAAAATAATTTATTTTCATTAAAATTTGCCTGATTTATTCATGTTTCAAAACTAACGTCATCCAACGAACACCCTATATTTTAATGCAGGCCAAACTAAAAACTAAAACACCATTATTGACCAGGACACGCGCAAAGCCATCAATTTTAAACTTTCAAACTAATCTCCCGCCATATTAAAAGCGCTAAACCGGAGTGCGCGTGCGCGATGTGAAGAGAGTTTTCAATTCTCGTCACAAAGGCTTTTTTGATTTGATTTTATTAAAAAATAAAAATAAAAAAACGTAATTAATTTTGCGAGCGGTGGCTAACAATTAGACGCGGCGTGACTTTTGACCGCTGGAGGGCGTGGTGGTAGGGGGAAGAGGCGGGTGACGTCATACGCTGGTGCGCCATGAAATCGAATTAGTGAGAGCTTGAAAGGCAAATGAAAAGTGGAGAGGAAGGGTAGGAGCATGGTAGGAGTGAGCGCAAATTTGATTTTAGAGGAAAAGAGGGATAAAAGGGGATGCGGTGGCAGAGGACGGGGGAGGCAGAGGGAAGTGGCGGGGGACGTGGCGGGGGAGAGGGGCGGGGATCGACTAATTTCTGCGCTTAAAACGTCACAAAGTCAATTTTTCGTATTTAGCTCGACGCATGCGCCGTGCGATTCCATTCGCTAAATACAATTTACGCAAATTTTATTAACCAAAAAACATTTTTAGATAAATTCGAGCTAAGTGCTTTTTAAAAATGGCCGCCAACTCCCCACTTCCGTCTCTCCCTCTTCTTTCGAGAGTTAAGTAAAGAAAACAAAAAAAAAAAAAAAAATTGCACTTGAAAATTCGCTTCCTAAAAAAAAAAAATTGGTATTAAAAGCATTTAAAAGAATAATAAATGAAAAGAGTTTAGGGAAAACGTTAAGTGCGCTCCACTACTAAAATGTCGTTTGATAAACAAAAAATCCAAGCTCACCCTGTACACAAAGAAGTACCACGTGGCGATTGGGCGCTCAACCTGCACTGATCCGGTTCAACTTAACGATCAACATACAGGTTAAAATTAATTTTAAAACAGATAATTATTATGTGGAGCTGCGCATGCGCAAAAAACCCAAAGTAAGCTACTGTACTGTATTAATGTCCTTTAAAAAAAAAAGTTTTACTAAATCTGGATTTAAAAAAAAAATAATCTAGTTTTCGAGGTGGCAATTTTTATCCGAGTTTTTTATTTTATTTTTAATCCGAGTTTTTTTTTTTTTTAAACCGAGTTTTTTTTTAAATCCGAGTTTTTTTTTTATTTTTGAACCGAGTTTATTTTTAATCCGAGTTTTTTTTTTAATCCGTGTTTTTTATTTATAAAATTATTCAAGTTTTTTTTTTATCCGAGTTTTTTTTAATTATTTTTAAACCGAGTTTATTTTTAAACCGAGTTTATTTTTAAACCGAGTTTATTTTTAAACCGAGTTTATTTTTAAACCAAGTTTATTTTTAAACCGAGTTTATTTTTAATCCGAGTTTATTTCTAATCCGAGTTTTTTTTTAATCTTTAATCCGAGTATTATTTTTACGCTTGATCTCAATTGGTTAAACCACGCTGCTTATCTAAACTTAAACGAATTTGAAGAAGAAGAAAAAAGTAGTTGAGATCTAAAACTTTTAAATCCAGATTAAGTCGCTCGATCGAGATTAAGAATTTTTGAATGGAAACATTCAAACATTAATGTAGTTTAATCTTTCTTTAGTGCTAATCTCAATTTGTTTACCTTTATAATAAATTTTTTTAAAAAAGTATGCGCATGCGTAGAACCATAAATTCGCCGCAACGTCGATTTCAAACAAGCTCTTCCGCTGCCAAAAAAATGGAAGAAAATGTTCAGATAGTTGGTGTGCACTTGAAACGCGTCACTCCAGTCCGAGCGCACACCAACTATTTGAACACATTGTGCAAAAAGTGAACGAGAGTTTTATCGTGCTGTGCGGTGCAGTCGTCTTATTGTTTACATAGTGTTAACCGAATGCGCTTAATAAAGGGGCAGCACCAACATCATCTCATCCTTTAATCTCTCATCTGTAGCCGCCACATAGATTTACTCTCATGGCACCCTCAATCTTAAGTTACTATTTTATTAATTTAAATTGGAAAATATAAACAATTACTTTAAGAGAAAAAACAAATGGCGGACGTTGAGAGCCTAAAATTGGTTTCGAATTTCACGCACTTACATACCTTAAACAATATAATACATGTACAGTGTAATAGAATCGCGCAGTGAGAAATATCAATTTCCTCGGAAAAAGATTTGTAATGAAAGCGGAGAGCGTTAATTACGTCACGACTTCCTTTAATTAAATTAGGGAGGGGAGAAAAGTGACACTTTTTTGCGGGCGCTTATTTTTAGATTATATAATAATAATTCTGTAGGAGCCGCGGCAGCCATCTTATCTCGTCGCCATCGCATCCCGCGTCACATCCGCTCCCTTCTCTCCTCTCCTCTCGTCTCCTCTCCGCCCTAATCCCTCCGCCTCAACCGCCTCCGCCAACGTCTTTATCGCTTTCTCATTTGAACATCGCCATCTTTAATCTCCTAGCAAATTATGCCTCCTTCAGAATCAACCACTTAAGCCCCCGCCCTCCACTTATCCTCCACACTCAACCCTAAATACGCCACTCATTAAAACCATCGAGAAGATTCCGTGTCAAGTTCACTAAAGTCCGCTTACACCAGTCCACAAAAGGAACGCTTAACCTCATTTAACTAAACAAAATACTAAATAAAGATTAGCTAAGTAAGGTTGGTTATGGATCTCGCTGCACTAAGCTCAACTCTTTTTGTTTTAAGCTAAATTGGATGGCCACAGACATCATTAAACAGAGGTAAAAACTTGATTCATCTGTGACGTGCCAACCTAATGTTTAGTGCTTGTTTTGATTAATGATCCATGGTTTAGTGATCTATGATTAGCGATTTCGGTCGACCAACATCGGTCTAGTGATCTTAGATTAAATGACACATGAATGTGTTTGGTGATCTTGGTTTACGGCTCTCAAAAATATTGATCCTGGTTTCGTGACAACCGGTTTAGTGATCTTAGATAAAGGATAAATTATCAAAATATTGATCTTGCCTTAATGACCCGGTGATCTTTAATTACTAGTATTATTCTTTGCTTATTAATCTCGATTTAATTGATCGATTTGGTTTAATGATTTCGGTCTAACTGCTTAATAATCTTAGATGAACGATATTTTGTTTGGTGATCTCGGTTTAGAGTTCTAAAAGAATTGATTTAGGTTTGATAATCATTGATCTTTGGTCGCTGATCTTGATTCAGTTGATCTTTGATCAGCGATCTTTAGTTTACTAACATCGATTAAGTGATCTTGGTTATTTAGTGCCCTAAGATAAGTGATATTTGTTTGTTGATCTTAGTGTACAGTTCTCGAAATATTGATCTCGGTTTGATGAGCTGTGATCTTTGCTTACTAACGTGTGTCCTTAAATGAACGAAACTTTTAAAAAACGAATAAACAAGTCAAATTTTAATGAAAATAAATTATCTTTTTTTAATTTACATTAATTAACACCTCCGATTTAATGATAAAAACCATTTTTTTAAAATATGACCTCTTTGACTGAGTCGGAACGTGTAGACGCGCTCACTCACGTTTGACAGCTAAAGCTTTGGCGGACTTTTAACCCGCAGCTGCCGACTGAATCTAGGCACGTGCCGGCTTCTACCGTAGGATTAATGCAAATTTCCTGAAATTTCCTTGAGCGCATTATTACGTGCCGACTCAGTTGTAGAAGTCATATTCTAAAAATTGTTTTTTTATTATTAAATCGGAGGTGTTAATTAATGTGAATTTAAAAAAAATAATTCATTTTCATTAAAATTTGACTTGTTTATTCGTTTTTTAAAAGTTTCGTTAATTTAAGGACACACGTTAGTATTAAACTTTGCTTATTGATCTTGATTCAGTTGATCTTTGATCAGCGATCTCTGATTTAATAATCCGGGTTTAGCGATCCTCGCGCTATCGAAACCCGCGTAAACGGAAACCAAAAAAAGAGTATAGATGGCGCTGGTGGTGACTGACCTGGTGGCGTTTCCCTTGGGCGGGAGAGTGACGGTGGCGCTGGCGGCCTCTCCCTCGTACTCGTAGTCGCTCTCCTCGTAGTCCTCGATGTCCGGCGAGGGGCGCGACGAGTGCGGAATCACCCCTTGGCCCCACACTAAACAAACACAAAAAAAAAAAAAAAAAATTAGCATTAGTCTCGGTGACGTCACACGTTTAATTAGTCGACGAAAAGAAGCACGGCGAAAGGTATTAATTAATTAATGAGCCTAATTAATCAAATTCGCCTCGTTTTCTTTCGTCTTTTGCGCTCATTTAAATAGAAAAATAAATAAATTATAATAATAATAATAACGAAATAAATAAAAATGGAAGACGAATTTTTGGGCTTAATTCTCACGTGAATAAACAAATTAACTGGCGTTTCATTTAAATGAGTCGTCATAATTAATTACCCGCGCGTGCGCACTGGCGACACGCACACCAACAGCCAAACAATACAAACGCATTAATAAACATCAGAAAGCGCGCCGAGCGAACAACATTCGCGCCTAATCTACAGGGCGAGTTCAACGCAACAAAAAGTAAATAAATTTATATACACGTTTATAGTGTTGGCTTTCAAAAACGAAAACGTCACAATGTAAACAATTAAAAATTACATTAATAACATTACTAAAAAAACGGAAATGGTTTTTATCATCAATAAAATTCCGAAAAATGCAAGTTATAATTTTGGATTAAAGTGAATCCATACAATTTTTTAAAAATTACATGCAATTAAATTGCCATTTTGGAATACACTTTGTGTCATAATTATTATTATTTTAAAAATATTATATTTAACCCAGTAAAACTGTGGTTATAATTTTGCCTTGAATGAAACTCAAAATGAAACCTATAAGTAAACAAAGATTTAATAGTTTGAATTTTGAAGGGCGTTTGATTCCATACATAAAAATCATTCTACTACATGTACGGAACTATTTAAATTTAAAAATTTTGAATTCACTTTGTGCCATACTTACCCTTAAAAAAAAAACAGTAGATAAAAATTTTACATAATAAAAATGTAGTTATAATTTTGCTTTAAATTTTACTCGCGTACCATTCTTTTAAAAAAAAGACAATAATTTTAATAACAAATAAAAACTTTAAATTAAGTTTGATTTTTGATCGGTATTTTCTTCCATACGGTATATAAAAAACCAAACCTGTTAAATTGCGTGAAAAAATTTTTGGAATGAATTTGTGCCATACTTTTTAAATCAATATAAATAAATTAAATTTATACAATTTTGGATTCAATTTATTTATTTGCACCATACTTCAAAAAAAAAAAATAATAATAATAATAATACAACTCCACAAACTACGTCATCATAATCATAATTTTGGATTCAATGTGTGCCATAATAATTTAAAAACAACAAGAATTAAATTGAAATTTCGGAGCGTTAAATTCAATTTGTACCATACTTTTGTATTGAAAAAGAAAAAAAAAACCTCAAATATTATTTCGCATTCATTTTTCTGCCATACTTAAAATAACAATAATTACATCGAAAGAAAGAAAAAATTTTGGAATGTCAAATTCAATTATTTTGTTTTCATACATTAAAAAGAGGAAATGGAAAAGAAAAAAAGTCAACGAATAAATGTTATTGCATTCCGATGGCGTTTCACCCTGTACAAAAGCATTATTGCTCGTTGCGTTTGGCTTTTCACAAAAATAAATAAAATAATAAAAATAATAAAAAATGAAAGAAGAAGAAAAAGAAAAAAAGATGGCGTCTTTTTGGGTGACAAACAAAATAATTCTTCAGCATTTTTTTTTTTTTTTTCCCACATAATTTGAGCATGTTGACTCGATTCCAGCTGCGTTAATGGATATTTATGAGATCAATTTGCTTCCACCGCCCTCTCGCGGCCACGCCCACCACCCGCCAATCGACAGGAAGCGCATCCAAGAAAACAAAATTATTAGACCAAATCAGAATAAAATAAAATAAAAAATGGAGAAAAGAAGAAATGGGGATTGATGAGGAGAGATAAGAGAGAGTGCCAACGCGCTTCCGTATTATGGACATTCGGTCGCTAGGGGCGCTGGAGAGGAGAGAGGAGCAGCGGGAGAAAAATAGGGTAAGGCGATTGAATTGTGAGAGAAAGAAATTTGGATCTCACCCCCCCCCCCTTCAACAACAGCACCCACTCAGGGCAGGACGAAAAGGGCCCTCTTTCAAGGACCCACCGAAAACACCAGCGAAAATACTTCTGAAAGGACTCACGAAACACTAGAAACATCTGAACCAAAACCTTTAAAAAAAATATAAATTTTAAAATAAAACTCTTAACAAAAATAATTCGTCCAAAACAACTTCACTAAACATATGGAACACCCTTACTAAATACATAAAACAGCCGTTGCTCAACTATAAAAACAGCACATTAACCACGATTAAGAAGAAAACATTAAAAAAAAAAACACTGCTCAAAATTCATAAAACATTAACTAAACTTCAAGAAGACACTAATCATACTCCATCAAACACAAACTAAACTCTAAAAAGCACTAATTAAACCTCAAAAAACCCAAAACTCCATAAAACACACTAATCTAAATCAAAGAAACACTAATTAAAACACAGAAAAACACTTTTCATACTATACCAAATATAGGGTGTTCTTTGGATGACGTTAGTTTTGAAACATGAATAAATCAGTCGAATTTTAATGAAAATAATTTTTTTTTTAAATTTATATTAATTAACACCTCCCATTTAATAATAAAAAACAAAATTTGAAATATGACCTCTACAACTGAGTCGGCACGTGTAAACGTGCTCACTTTGACGGCTAAAGCTTTTTCGGACTTCCACCCTGCACCTGCCGACTGAATCTAGGCATGTGCCGGCGTCTACCATAGGATTAATGAAAATTTCCTTGAGCGCATTAATACGTGCCGACTCAGTTGTAGAGGTCATATTTTAAAAATTGATCTTTTATTATTAAATGGGAGGTGTCAATTAATGTAAATATAAAAAAATAATTCATTATCAATAAAATTCGACTGATTTATTCTTGTTTCAAAACTAACGTCATCCAACGAACACCCTATACTAATCAAACCTCATAAACCCGTTATCAAAACTCCGAAAGGCATCATTCGATCTAATAAAAACTCACTAATAGCTAAAAGCCATTCAGTAAACTCATCGCTAAGCCAAAAAAAAAAAAAAAACTCCCGAAAACACAAACAAAATATGAAAAAGTTCGCTCTTGTCTACAATGGCAATGCAAACTCCATTCACTTAAACCGTTGCTTAAACCCACTAACTAAGTTCATATGCGAAAAACACAGTTACTACCGACTGCAAAACACACGTTCAGGCCCTCTCCTGCTTTACTCCGGCCCTTTCCTCTTCTCTCCCCCTACGCCAAGTGGAAGAGGAACCCCCCATCCACTCAGTCGGGGTGGTCTCCATGGCAACCGCTCGACACCACAGGAAAACAAATTTAAAAGGCTGCAAACACCTTCTTCCCCGCGCAAACATATTTTTACTCACAAATTACTTCCGGTTTCAACTTTCTTCCTCTACTTCCTCCTCCCCTCCTACACCAGGCACCCCCCGCCAGGCATCGCCTTGGACCCGCCCTCCTGGTGTTTGCTCTGCGCCGGTGTCACGTGCCGAGGGAAGACAAGCGTGAAATACGCGCGCGCATTTTTCAGCGTTTTAAACAACAAAGCGATGACGTCAGAGGAAGTGGGCGGGGCTCGTTCCGCTCCAAACACTCTTTCTTAATAATATTCTCGGAGCGGCGTAACACGTGGCGCGTGAGGAGAAGGAGCAGGCGCGGGAGCCATAATTAGCGTCGGTTGTATGCAAATTCATCTTTCTTTGCGCTTTAAACGCCGAAGATTAACTCATTAAAAAAACGTTAGAGCGCGCGCCATCTGCGGACCGTTTTCTTCCAATTAAATCCGTGTCACGGTCCATGGCCACGCCCTCCTTCGCCGTGCACCTACAGTGTACTCGAAACGGAGGATTTTAAGGCAAATTAAATGACGATTATAAAAAAAAATGGAAACAAATGTTGGTGAAAAAAAAAAAAAAACAAAGGAAATTAAAGCTCATTAAATTGCACTTAAATTAATACTTAAAAATAAGTAAATTCAATTTAAACTCGTTGACTTAAAAAAAATATATTTGGGAAACGATTAATCGACTTTTAATAAATTTAGAAACGATAAATCGGATATAAATTTGATTTAAAAAATAAATAAAAAAACCGTTATTAACAAAAAAAAAAAAAAAATGCGCTTAAAAAACGCTTCTTCAAGTTTTAATATGAACAGAAAAAAACGGATAAATCGACTTATAATCCGAATGAAAGTCGATAAAACGACTTTTTATGGTTGGAAAAACGATTGAGCGAGTTTTTCTATAACTTAAAAACGGCAACGAGATTTTTTTATAACAATAAGTATAGAAAATCAAATTTATTTTAATTAGATTTCAAAACGTTTAATCGAGGGGTTTTTTTTAAAAAAAATATTTGAAAACATCAAATCCAAGTTTTAATCCAAAGTTGAAAATTAACAGTTAACCACATTTTTGTATGTCCAAAAAACGATTAAACGAGTTTAAAAATGAAGCGTTGAAATCAAATTTAAACACGTAAACAACCGCCCGCAGCGCCCCCTTCCATCTTTTTCAAAATTTTATTCGCGCATTAAACTGAAAATGTGACAAAGTTGACGTCACGACGGACCAAGTGGAGAAAGAAATTTCCATAAAACTCGAGTTTCCATTCCAAAAAAAAAAAAAAAAAGCAAAACAAGCGAGAAAAATGACGTAGGTTGTTATGAAGAGTGATCGATAGAGGTCGCTGCGATGGAGAGGGCAAAGGCCAAACGCACGCGACATCCCGTGTAAACGTCACGCGCTTAAGCCTCACCTCAACTGACCGGAAGTAGCGTTTTTGTTTTCTCACCTTTTTTTTCTTTCTCTCCTATTTTTCTATTTTAATAATTCAAGAAGCGTGTTTCTCCGGCACAGCGCGCGTTGCTACGTCACCAACAGCCAGCAGGCGGCGCTGTCGAACGTTGAATTACGCGCTCGGCTAAGCGGGAGATTAACAATTAATCACCTCCAATTATTATTTAATTACACCGTAACTAAAAATAATCATAAAAAAAAAAAATTTTTACGCGCGGGAAACCAAAAAAAATAAAAATTATCGGAAATCGATAAATTATAATATCGACGAACATCCTGTTTCGAGCGGCGGAAGATGACGACACGAACCGGAAGTCGTCAAATTAAACGTCGCATCGATTAATAAAACAAGAAGAAGGAGAAAAAAAAACCTTCTCTCTTTCTCCATCACTCTGACTCTCTCCTCCACTTTCTGTTTTAATGAAGCGGAAGTGTAAACTTGTAAAATATAAAAAAGATGGCTGCATCAAAATTCCTGCGCACAAAAATGTAAACTCGCGTAAATAGAGTCGAGTGCGTAACAACGTATTGATAAAAATATGTATAACCTCGATTTTTCGTTTCCATGGAATCCCAAGTTACGCTTTCCATGGCTTCAATGTTGTCAAAACAAAATTTGAAGCGTTGAAAAGTCGTTTATCGAAGTAACTTATGTTTTACTTTTATAATAATTATTACAGCTCTCTATATTAAAATCTCAATAACCCACACATCAAACTATTCTAAAAGTGACATCGAAATAGTGCACTCGAAAAACGATTCATAATCGGTAATTATGGATTTTGTCCAGACATTGCATATACAAATTAAAAACGTAATTGAAAGAAGAACATCTACAAAAAAAATACGGGATCATATTGATAACGAATTTGCGAAGATCCAGCAGTGTATCAATTATCAACAGCTACAATATAGTAATTTAAAAACATTCTATGAAAAACCCTGTACTAATTGTGGCAACGTCCCACTTTCATTCGAAAAACTTCAGCAATTGCCAGGAACAATTTCCTCGGATGGTCCATCAACCTCAACCGCTGCAACTTCTCATGACCAAGTGGTTCCTTCCCCGGCCTCGCACCACGCAAGATACAGTGTAAAAGGGAGTACAGTAAAACCTCTATTACAAGACCACCATTGGGACCGAGTAAAAGTGGTCTTCAAGTGGAGGTGGTCTTCAAATA
>JAQGAY010000189.1:0-39661 GCA_034698085.1 Polydesmus angustus | reverse complement strand
TTCCATCTATTGCAGATTTCGAGAACTAGCGTTTTCCCCATCTTACCCGACTCCCCATCTTACCCGGTCTTCCCCTACCGTAAGTAGAGAGATCTACTATAATATCTATAGTATCGAGCATAATAATTCTTTTAACGATGTTTAAATAAAACCTAATTACAGTAGATATTTGAAAAGTAGAATTTTATTTATTTTCTCAAGTGACATAAGAGACTTTGAAACCAACTGTGCTGTATAACAAGTGACAATGCGCCGAGCTCAATAATTGCTGTCTGTCCTTCATTGCAACTTTTGACAGGAAGTTATCATAATATAACCGCGCATCATAACTTTTTAATATTATTTTTAATTATTACGTAATTTTTATTTATGCAAAAACCTTGTTGTACTGTTGAAAGCGTTAAAGATTGCAACTGCTTCTATTAAATTTAATCAATGAATAAAACACAAAAGGCAATCAAGAAAATCGTGCCAGTGTTAATCACTTCCTGATTATAACTGACCTTGATCATGTTTAGCACTTTGAAAAGCATGCGTTTCATTCAAATCTACAGTAAATTGCGTAGTTTTTCGTTTGATGCGCAGCGAAACCGAGAATGGAAATGCTTTTTCAATGTAGCCTACCTACACAGTACAGTAGGTAGTTAGACGTTAGCTACAATTGATAAGCAAGCATGCGTGTAATACACTTACATGTACAGTATTATATCAGGTTAGATGCTGTAATTATTTGAAATGAGTAGGCACAATGTATGCGGATGAGTCAGACGGATTGCTCATATTGGGCGGGAACCAGATGCAACTACACCAGACCTCCAAAAAAAATTGCCATTTCCTGGGAAATGTTGGAAATATACTTCTTCCTCTTTCTTTTTTTTTGGTTGTTGTTGCTGCATACGGTGCTTTATTTTAAAATGAGAATAATAATACGTCGAGTTAATTGCGGAGAATTCGCTCATGCAAGTAATAATTAGTCAAAACATGTGTTTAAGAATTTGTATAGCAGAGTGACAGTCAGATCTGAAGAGCATAAAGAGGTCACTACAGCAGCTCTTAATAAATATGTCACTTAAGTGCGGTCTATTGTTTATCGACTGAAGAAATAACTTCCGTAATAAAACGTTATTGTTTAATAATAATTTTGCTTAAATATGGAACGTAATATAAATATTTGCTCAAGTTGTATACTTATAAGTTGTACAGTTTCACCCTTTCCTCAAAAGTACAATACGTATATATAAAATCATTTACCTCGAAAACTTATTTTACAATTGAAGCATTGAAATCAATCATGGGCTAAGTGCCGAAAATAAAATTGAGTTTGATATTGCAATTTAAAATTTAGAAAAAGAAGAACTTTAAATTTTTTTTTTTTTTTTTTTTAACATGAATATGAATTATACTATATTTAAAAACATATAATTTATTATAAATTTTCTATTATAACCAATGTTTTGGCACTTAACCCATTATTGATTTAAATGCTACAATTTAATTAATAAGTACCGTAACCATAATTTTATAGTTGAAACTTAACTTTAGATTAAATTAGATACAACCTCGGGCCAGATCGATAGATGGATGAATCATTTTTATGTTGCAATATGAATATAATAATGATTGGTCACAATTTGTCCACTGAATCCCTGAACAAGTTACCCAAATAATTATTTTGATAGCCTATACCTGTAGATAATATTTTCATAATGTTTCTTCAGATTTTACTAAGTTTAATATTGTTACTATAGTTACTCCAATATTGTTTTAAAATATTTACCCTTTAACATTTTCGCTAAAATTCCATTTTCAGGTGGAAGGTTAAAAGCAAATAATTGTATATTTATTTACTTTTACGCGATTCGATGTTGATGGAAAAATCGTGAGAATGAAAAAGTTTTAAGCAAATAAAAACAACAAATATTTGTTTACCAATACGATCACATTTGGAAATGCCTTTTGATCCTCGACATGCAGTAATTGATTACTTGTACCCAAGGGAGTTTGGTGACCTCCATCGGCCTGACGTACGTAGGCTGGGGCACTGCTTACGTTGGCTCACCTTTTGCCAAAGTTTAGACTTAATGCCTGATTGATCAAGCAACCAAAAACATTTTTAAAGAAAAGTGTTAAAAATAATTTTAAAAAAAATTTCATAAAAAAAATCGTCTAGTTACTATTATACTTTCATTCATCTGTCTTGTATCTCCCAAAGATTAAATTATAAACCTATACGTCCTTCATTAAACATTTATCAACATCAAATCTGACTCAGCGATGCCGACGCGCTAATGCGCCTAAATTTGCAACGTCGGTTCTCTATTGCAATGTTTTTTGTTTTTTTAAAAAATAAAAAACCCCCAATATTATGCTAATAATTTAATTATTATTACTATGCATGTACTAATATCATTTGCATAATTCTCGAATTCAATAAAATGCAGAACGTTATTTCGGAAGGTCGGCGAGTGTGATCTCAATGGGAACGGTAAGCAACTTTGTATTTGGTAACATTCATTAATAATATTAAGAATGCAAGAATTCTATCTGAGTATCTCCAAGTGCTGTAGGTTGCATTTAATAACATTACTGTATGCCGGAGCATGATTTCTATGTCGTTTAAGCGATACTGCTGTAGTCGATTTTGTTAAATTTCTAAACCTGTTACTGCGTGCATTAAAAAAGTTAAAATTTTGTCAACATTGTTTTTCAACTCTTTTTTTCCTAATAAAATAAAATTAATATTATTAGTCATTTGCATTTCAAATCAACGAACAATAAACTACTGTAGATTATCAAGAGGGCAATTGTCCCACAGAGTCTACGCTTATTACAGAAGGCCTACATGTACCGGTAGCCTATAATTATTGCGCAGTATGGATTGTTTTAAATTTAATATCTTGCCAAAATCTTAATTAAATTAATACTCCGCAGTTTTTATAAAAATTTGCCTACTGATCAATACTGTAAATTTTTTTTTTATCAATTTCATGCTTGTTGTACGAGTAATATCGAAGTATTTCAAAATAAAGTAAGTTTTAACAAATTTTGTTTTAGGCCTAATATCAGTATCAAATAAGTAGTGGAAAGTGACTTTCGTTGTTTTTTTATACTTCCTGTTAGAACCTTTGTCTAAAATGACCTTATTCTTTTTTGAATAAGGTTTTCTTTCGTATAAAGACAATTTTTATAAAAGAACGATAAGAATAATAGAACATTTCCTGTTATCTGCCCGCCACTGCGCACAAACACACGTGTTATAACTTAACCGCAGGGGCTTGCAAATAAAGATATAAAATCCGAAGACCCCCTAAGAAAAAAAAAGCAATATAAACTTGCCCATCCATTCCTACAGTATCCCTAACTTTATCCATTCCTATCACTAACCCTATCCATTAACCCAAAAGTCGTGGACAGATATCAGAAAAGATTTGAATAGCCTACTATTTTTTTTACTGCAAAGAAAACATGGCAATAATACCTAGAAACTTTGTCCACCAAATATTTATTCTAAATTTTGCAGATTTTTCAAAAAATTATGGTATATTATAGTAGAACCACGTCGCCATTGAACCCGCCTCCACCCTTAATAATTATTTAAACTTATGAGCATGGTAATTTGGCATTGTGAATCTGTGATATTAAATATAATAAATAAACTCCAAAATTAGCAACTGTATTAACATTCTCAGCTTCAAAAATGTAGACAGTTTGCATGCCTTTTAACCCATAGTTATTTTTATTTATTTATTTCTGTTTCATTGCGAGTTTTACCAACTCAAATAGGCTCACGAGGGCCGCTATAATAATAATGGTTAATTGCAACAAAAACAAGATATTATTTTCTATTTTTTACTTTTTGATTTAAAAGGTGTTTTTTAATGCTAAGAGAATCCTCTATTGACTGGTGCTGTAGCCCAATGCTTTGAGCAATTATACATTTGTTGAATTTATTTGCTCCTCAATAAAGAAAACCATTTTTAACTCCATGTAGGGAAAGAACAAGACGCACCAAATTTTAATTGTTAAGCTTGTTCTATAAAAAAAAACATTTTTACATGCAAATTTCACTTATTCACGTTTCAATATATAGAAAATAATTCTGGAGAACAAATTTGGCTTAAGATGAAAAGTTATAATCATGTTAAAATGTTTTTTTTTTTTTAGATTGTCAAAACTTCAAACATACGAGAATGGAGATACCTTGTTGTCGCTGCAAGTCTTTCAATGGCAGATCTGATTTTTAGAAATTGTTTTCGGACGCAGTGGAAATAAATATGATTGTAAAACAGTATGCGTCTAGTATAGTGTAGTACAGTTTTAAATTGTACGTACTTTAACATCTTATGGAGAATAAAATTACGGTATAAAGCTATAAAGTAGTTTTGATCCAATCCCTCCCTTATCAAAGAAAAAAAAATCCTAATTCCTTAGTGCAAAATAAGTGTGATATGATCACTTTTCTAATGATGTAATTGCATTCTATTTAAGTAAATTAATTCACTGAATTAAAGGTTTTAATTATGAAATATTGTTACCTAAAAACTTTTAATGTTTTATCTATCTGCTCAAATAATTATATTCTACGATATCTAAAAAAACCAGAAAATTAGTTAGATTAAATAGGGAACGCACTTGTTCTGTTGGAATTTTGTGCTGAACCAAAAAAAAAAAAAAAAACTCGTCGCTTATCTTAAATAATTCGACGACTCAATTACATATTGTTTTATTTGCTACCTGGTGTAAGATAACGTTTAATAATGTCGTTTTAACAATAAATATTATCTTATTTAATGTTCAGTGACAGGTCTCTTAGCGATCCAAGCTTTGATGTTCGGTAAGTTTACAACCTTTTCGAGTTCGGCTTTAATCAATGGGTGTTTATCTAAAGCAGTTGGGACTTTATCACGAAGGGTGTGAAGAGCTCCAGCAACAGCCAAATCAGCCCAAGATAACTTTTCAAGTAATAAAACACCAATAATTAGTAAATTATCTCGAACAAGTTTTACGTATCATAAAATGTGAGTTGGCGTTGTTAGTTAAAATAAATAAAAAAAAAGATAATAAAATACCTTATCTCCAATCAAGTATCCCTTTCCGTAAGTCTTGATAAGCTTTTCTAAATTTTCCAATTGCGTGGGTAAAACCTCAGTCAAAAAAATTGCTCCCAACTCTGCCTAAAATAGTTACGTTGACAATTATTATTACATAATATTAATAAGATGAAATGAAAGCACAGAAAAATAAAAGAACTAGACGATTTTTTTTGCAATGCATTTTTCAAGCAACTTTTCAAATAAAAAAAATACAGGAAAGATCAACCGATGCTCCAAAAGCTTACTTCGACTCTTTTCATTAACAATTAAATTAGACAAATAATTCTCATAGTTAATTTCTTAATTGTTAACAATAAAAAATGTTGAAACTAAAATTATAAGTGACCTCAGGGGTTCTCAACTTTTTCTTAAAATTTATATTTCAAAATAATTAATATTCATTTAGATTTTCAGATTTTCAACTACGATAATTAATTCTATCTTAATTAAACATTTAATTTTTTCATACAAGCTTACGTATTCAAATTAATATACGAGCTTGCAAGCCTTGCTGGAATTTTGGGTTTTTTTCTTTTGAAATACATGTACTGTACTTGAAAAATAAGTCGCAATGAAAGTAAATTTAAATTGAATAAATGCAATGCGAAATTTTTTTTGTAAATAAATGACATTAGTATTAATTTGATTATACCTTCTTTTGAGCATCGGTTTCGCGGGCCCATGGAGCTACTTTGTCCATGACATCGACGCAAGCGTTGACGACTGAGTCGCTCAAAGCCTCCTCAAAGCTGTCCTTTGGAATTAAGTCTGTTTTTGAAATACATTCATTAGAAAAAGAACCAATTTATTTTTTTTTTAAATTTTTGCATTTACCGTTGTGTTTCGCTAAATATCGGCAAATAGCGTAGCTTTGGGCCAATTGTTTTCCCTCAAACTCCAAAACTGGGAGTTGACCATAAGGAGTTTCTAAAAAAATAATAAAAAAAATTAAAAATATGAAAAGAAAAAAACTTAAAAAAGTTGTTTCTAAAATATGCATTTTATTTGAATAATGTTTACTGATAAAATAAAACAATACGTGCTTGGTTTGTATGCGGGCCATTTGTCCTTCTCGAGCCTCACATCTTCGAAATCAATTGCAGCTTGAGCCAAGATGAAACGAGCCAATTCAGCACGTCCTCGAGCATTGAAATAGACTAACTTATACTTGGGGGCCATGGTAATAGTTGATTTGCAGCGAGCACAAGCAAAGTAATATCGATTAGTTGATGGGAGAGACTAGGAAGAATCAATACTAATTCTTCACTTTTATACAATTTTTCAGGGTTTTTTTTATCTATCGATATTTCTAAGTGCAAGATATATCTCATTATCTACTTTTTTTTTATGTTTTTCCGTCATGGAAAAATTTTTTCATTGTCGAAGAAAAGAGGAGTCGATAAAAAGGGCAATTGTTTCCCCTAAAAAGGAAGTTTGATTCAATTGAAGAGGTGAGATAAGGCGTTAGATAAGGTTCAGGCGCCGATGATAAAATCGCTGCCTACTCATGCAACACACCTTTCAACAAAAAAAATTATTAAAAAAATTTTTTTTTTTCAATATTTAATTCAAAAATAACACTAATAAAAATTAAAATTAGCGTTAAACTTCATTACAATCGTTTGCAAAATAGAATCATCGTAAAAAGAAAATGTATAATCTTCGTTTTTTAGATTCAATTCTATTAGCGCCAGTAGTAGTCTCAACCCGTTATTCAAATTAAAATTTCATAAGAAAATGTACACATTCACGGTTTAATTGCCAGCCTGAAAATGTATCACAATAATTATTATAAAAAAATACTCCTTTATCGTCAAATTAAATTCTACAATATCGAAATTTGTTTATACGCGATGTGGTATAAAATTAATGTTACTTTTTTTCATCCACCTTCAAAGATTCACATTAATGCCAACACCTTCAAAGTACAGTAGATGCTATGGGAAACTACTTACTAAGAGAGATTCTGCAGGTATTAAACCGCAGAAGTGGAACCATACACATTTGGACACTCACAATTTTCTCAATGCTGTCTATTGGGATAAAATGCAATATTTTAAGATTTTTGAGTTTTTTAAAAGAATTTTTCAAAGCTTTACAGATCAGATTGGGGCTCTGTATTGTTGCTTCAATTTAAAAATCAACATTAATTTGGCATTGTAGTTCAACATTCAAATGCTGTGACCCACCAGATATACAGGGTTTCATTCCGAAGGTTCCAGAACTCTTATTAAGAGTATGGGAAAAAATCTCTTTCGGTGAGACATTTACAGTACCTGCACTTTGAAGATGTCAACATTAATTTCCCCTTTGCAATAAATGCAAAGTTTTATTTAAAAAGTCTCATTACTTTTATACCATTTCATACCATCCATTGCATTATTAAACATATTACTGTATATATGAAAATGTATAAGAGGAAGAAAATGTACATCTTATTTCTTTAACAACCAAACAATTGAATTATTATAAAATTAACAAAATTAATTTCTTCTTAAGAACGATAAAGGCATAATTATTATATACATAAATTGATATTCTTATATACGTGAATGAGCAAAAAAAAAATTTTTTTTTAAATATCTTTTATAAACTATTATCGATCAACATTTAAAATAGCGTTCAGCGCGGTTGAGTAATTTGTCAACGATAATGATTACGGTAACCGTTTGCTATTAAACCGTTAACGTAAACAATATACATATAATTATATCTTCGCCTTCAATCTACATCGTTTTATGTACATAACAACGCGTGTAATGTGGCAATAAGAAATGCAAAGATATACATGCGGGGAACCAGTTACATAGTCGTCGTAGTCGATTGGTGAAGGCAACTTTTTATCGTCTGTTTAATTATGGTACCGAAACGCTGAACGAAGTTGATCCAAGAATGGCGTAGGTGGCGATGGAAACTCATCGCAGAAGATGGACAGATGCCGAAATGAAGAGCAGAGAAGAGATGAGAAGAAAAGACGAAGAACGTGAGGAAAAGGCATCGTTGACGTGATGAACGATATTGTTACAACCGTCCGTGTTGCAGGTGTAAAAACACACCGTTATCTCACGATTACCGGAGTTATCCAAGGAATGCACTTGACATTCTGTGCTCATATTGCTTGGATTGCAGCTGCGAATCACCATCGGCCTATTTACTAAAGTTTAAAAATGTGAAAAAATTTTAATTTCTTTTCAAAAATAAATATTAATATTAATTAACACTGCTTTTACAACAATAATCAACCCTTTGGAACTTGGAATTAATGTAACAAAGCACAAATAAAATTATAATAAAACCCACAATAATAAAAACATTTTTACACTACCGGTTATTAAAAAATAGTAACCGGTAGTATATTCTAACGTGTGTTTTTAAATTTACGGAGTTTTTCAAAAATGAATAAAGAAGTTAAATTTTAATGAAAATGAATTAATTTTTTAATACTGTATTTACATACAACAACATCTCCGATTTAATAACAAAAAACAATTTTTGGAATATGACCTTTCCAACTGAGTCGGCACATGTTAACTCAATTAGCAAAATTTTCAATTTAAAAAGCGAATAAACGAGTCAAATTTCAATAAAAATAAATAAATTTTTTAATATTTACTTACAACATCACCAATTTAACAATGAAAAATAACATCTGGCATGTGATCTTCTCCACTGAGTCGGCACGTGTTAACTCGATTAGCAAAATTTTCAATAACTTTCTCATACGCGTAATTGCCAATATCCAACCAGACACGTGCGAGAAAGTTATTAGAAATTTCGTTAAACGCGTTAACATGTGCCGACTCAGTGGAGGAGGTCACATGCCACATTTTATTTTTCATTGTTAAATCGGTGATGTTGTTGTAACTAAAGATTAAAAATTTAATTTATTCTCCTTAAAATTTGACTTGTTTATTCGCTTTTTAAATTGAAAATTTTGCTAATCGAGTTAACATGTGCCGACTCAGTTGGAGAGGTCATATTCCAAAAAACTCCGTAAACTCTTGTACCAAAAACAAGCACAAATAAAAAACATTATCAACGCAAAAGGAATTTCCGAAAACTAAGATTACATTTTAAATCTGTAAAAAAAACTATTTTAAACTGTAACGCTAATATCAACAAAAGCATCCACGTTAATTTCGAAAAATTTAAAAAAATGCTGAATAAGTGTCATTTGTCCAATTTCCACCATGTTTTTTTCTCTGCGTTTTCTACCAAAACGTAATATTTTTTAAATGATAAAAATGGCTACTGCAATATGTGCCCTTCTCTCCCCTTTTCGCAAAGATTTTGCCAACTAAGTTTTGGTCACACAGCCTAAAAAATAAATAAATATATAGAAATTTTGATAAAAAAATGTAAAAAAGTTTTATCCATTTTTTATTTTTTTTAAAAAATACCAAAATAAAAAGAATTTGACACTTTTCTCAAATTTAAAGCCCGTAAGCCTTAATGTTGAATCCTCTTGATGATATCGAGCATCAATATTTTTCGGCCTACCTCCGTTAGAGAATTGCTGCTTTTAGAGGATTTCAACGTTTTAAAGTAAAAAAAAAAAAGCACTTATCGATTTTTTGACAAAATCTTTTAAGTTCTCCCCTTTTTGGTTTTTTGAATAAATGAACCACTCAAAAGAAACAGTCACAACTTAACATAAAATAAAAAAAAATTGTAAAAAATTCCATAATAACGCACGTCAATCCAAATTCATTTGAATTATTTTGGCACAAATTGCTAAAACTTTCATTTATAAAATGAAACTGCACGAGTGTAATCATTTCATTTGCTACAAAACGCTATTTTTTATTTACTTTTTTTATAAATAAAGAAAAAAAGATTTATCGATCAGTTTTTTGATTTTCAAATAGCAATATGTGCTCGTGGTTATTTAAAACAGCTGATCTTAAATTATTGATCGCGAAAAGTTACTGAATTGCATTTCTTAAAAAGTTGCACATATAAAAATTACTAAATCACTAAATTTGAAAAAAATTTTAAATCAATTTCGCCCCACCCAAATTTGGTCCTTTCATCTTATTTTATGCAATTTTCTCTGGACTCGTTTTCCACTTTAAATGTACGTGAATGGTACATTTTAACGTTTACCATTCTCATGACAAGATACATTCATTGCACCTTTTGTCGAATAAGTTAAGAATATTATCGAATATAATATATAAATATAAGGTGAATTTTTGTCGCTTTCTAATACATACATAAATAAAATAAGCAACCATCTGTCAGCTGAATAATACGTATCTAAAAACTTGCTATCTAAAGCAGGAACAGCAAGCAGACTATTGAAATTCAACTCGAACTGAGAAGTCATTCAAAGAAGCAGGGATTAACATATTTTTTTTTTTTTTGGCCAAAATTTAGGAGCAATAATAACTTGTGCTCGAAACCGTCGAATTTGCGTAAAAATTGAGTCCTCTAAGAAGTAAAGAGATGGCGCCAGACTGTATAAATTTATAAAGAATACGTCGCAATGTTAAACTCATTGCAACTTTCGGCTTAAAGCATTCATTTATGCATTCAAACGAACAAAAATCTTGACTTCGGAAATGATAAAAAAAATATTGCACGCACTTCTTATAAATTATTATTAATTTACGAGTAAACATGCTATCAATAATTTCCAATTCATAATTGCGTGAATTATTTAAGTGGATGATAATCATGAAAAGCACTCATAAACTTAGCTGCTAATATTATAATAGTAGATTATATTAAAATTCTACTTTAATATTAAGTGTAAATAATAGAGATCTATCTAATCAGTTTACTTATATTTTTTTAAATGTAAATGTTGCTCAAAATAAGTTTTTGGCGCACAAAAACTTCCAAAAAAAAAAAAAATGAGAGAAAATTTTGACACACGCACTCATCGCAATAATCACGAGAACAGAGTAAGCTTAATAAAATAAAAATCAATCATAAAACCATTTCCAAAAAATTATTAATTATTTTAAGTCTTTTTTAACTACCGGTAACAAAATAATGGCCAAAAAAATTAATACCGGTACTTCAAATAATAACCGGTAATACTATAGTACAAATAATGCCAAATAAGTCAATTTGCTAATATAATTATTATATTATAAAACCTAAATAATCAATAAAAAAAAAAGCATAAAAAATTTCAAAAACCTTAATTTATTACTCGGCGTTCGAATTAAAATAGTAAATAATAGATTTCAGTAAGCCTATTAACAGCTTATATGGGCTTGTGATTATGGCTATAGTCCGTAAATTTGTTAATGCTTTCCTACCCGACCACTGTTAATTAAGTAATATAAAAATGTTAATACTTTAAGCTCACTAAAAACGTTGAAAGCCCTAAAATGAATATAAACGTTTCCACGAAATCCTGATTTTTTTTTTTTAAATATTTGATTTCGTTCCATGCGGGAGCAGCTGCTGATTCCCGACGATTCGCAGCTTTAACTCCATTTTCATGATTAATGACACAAACGTTTGAATTATAGTTAAACAAAATCACGTACGCTTTGGTTTAAATAGAGGATTTTGTAAGAGCATTTCCTTGTTTCTCTTCTACTCTCGATCAATCTCTAATAAGCAAATTAAGAAGGCGGCGAAGAGTGACTTCCCCGGCAATAAAACAGCTCATAAACATTTATTTTTTTTTCTTCCTCAACTAGAAATAGCCTAACCAGAGTCGTAAATCACGATTATATGAAAACACAAACCACGCATTTATAGTGTGCATAAAACGAACATTGTTTAATACCTTCTCCACCCCACACTCCAATTCTCCTAGCTCCCCCCTTGGCTTTCACATCAAATCTTACTACTCCCTCAACTTCAACTGGGTTTCGAGTACATCTTATTGAAATGTGCTTAATATCATTATCGATTGAAGAAAAGTGCACAACAACAATGCAACGTAATTCCCCTGTGAAAAATCACTACTCAGCTTTGGAGCATTTTCGAGCAGTGAGAGGAAGAAACGTTTACTTTGTGGATACATCGAGTTTTATTCTTATGTAGGCTAGCTGTAATCTTCACTATTATACCTATGATTATACTGTATGTCCAACCGTAATAAAACATTTTCACGAAAGTCACAGTAGCCCATTATAATTACTATTATAGTGGGAGGAGAAACCAAATCTTCGCGTATTAGTTGCATATATGTAATAAAAAAATCGAGCAGATTCAACTTCAGCTTTTTCCATACAGGTTTATACTGTTTTTGTAATGATTGAAACAAATATAATGGAGGGTTATTTATAGGGCTTCTAATTCCGTTGAAAAATAAAATTTTGTAATTGCTTGCATTTCCGCTGCAAGTTCAAAGGAAATAAATCAAGGATTTCATCTACCGTAGGCTACATACAGTTTAAAAACGTCCTTTTCAATCCTAAATGCATTTCCATAAATGAAGCTACTTTCTTTCTACTACTCTCCTAGGTACGACACTATAACGAATATTTAATTATACACGTACAAGTACATGTACTGTAATTCAATAATACAAAAACATTCAGCTAAAAATTAATTATTGCGCCGGTACTACAGGGTAATTAATGCAACTAGTATACGGTAATTATAATTTAATTATGAACTAAATATTAATTATAAATAATTATTGCTATGTTTTATCAATATTTTTGTTTGCACTAATTTAAATGTTTGGTAAAAATATTTTTTTTAAAAAAAAAACATATTTAGCCTATCACAGGAATTCCGAAAAATGACGTTACATTCGATTTGACGTAGCAATTTTAGAAAATTATCGACTAAATTTAATCTCAAATTAAATTATCAGGATTAATAATAAATATTGTGAGCCAAGGCAAAACAAATAAACTAACTTACGATCATTATGAAAACCATAAATAATTATAACTTATTAATCAAATATAATACTTTATATATAAATGTATTACATTATATTAACAAGAAAAGACTTACCTCCACCAAGTTGTCCTATGTAAGATACACAGAATGTGTAGTTATCATGTTTACATTTAGTAGCGGCCACTGTACCGTAGAAACAGGATTGATTAAAGAAAGGAGATCCTGCACACTGAATGCAACTGAGCCCGTTCACTCCAGAAACTGAATTAAGAAAAATACAATATTAGATATAGAAATTTAGTCATTTCTTTTTTTTTTAAAAAAAAAGTAATAACTTTTACAGTTTCCATAATTTTGGTACAGTATTAACAACTAATTTCTTCCTCCTAAAAGCACTTTAATTTATTATAATACAGTACTGTATTTAAAAAATAAAGAAAAAAACCATACTATGATCTTCACTACTTCGCTACTCAAAAATCAACAAGAAATTTTTCTGAAAATATTAAAATTCCTAAGATCAATATGAATGTGAATAGCTTATTTAAAAAAAAAACTAAGGCTTAAATTTAAATGAAATGTACTCACAACGTACGTTTAAAATAGATTTTGAAGATCGGTATCTTCATTCAAAAAATTATTTTTTCAGAGTAATAATCAAAGTTTTTAAAAAAATACCAAAATATTAAAAAAAAAAAAAAAATTGAAAAGAGCTAATGTTGGCACTCAAGAAAGTTCGTTAATAACATTTTTCTAAAGAGTTGGGTATTTGATGAAAATCGTAAACAAACCAAAATGTTGAATTTCAAAAACTGTACTACTTTAGGGCACAATAAGTAAGTGCAATTACCAAAATTTGAATTGCTGAGAGAGCGGCAACGTTTTTTACTCGCAAACTCTGGCGAAATTATTTTTTATTGAAAAATACGCATCGCTTAACGCATTCATTTGCAGCCCAATCTCGACTACAACAACACAAATGAAAATTTTTTCTTATCATCCTAATGCGCATTTGGTAAATAAAAAATATCAAGAAAAGCAAATACAGATCTATTCTTTTAATATCATTTAAAGACCTGCATTACGTAGGCCTTCTTTAAACCATAACGTATAAAAGTTCTATAAAATGTTTTCAATGCAAATATTTATTTAAATTTCTATGCGCTGCATGTAGGCTACATTGCTTACGGCACGCTACTTTTTTTTAAAAAATCTAAATAAATCCGCAATAATTACGGTATTTTCAAATAGGTACCGGTAGTGTTTCATCATTACCCTGCATTTTTAGTGTAGAAGAGCGTAATCAGCGACGTTTTGGAATAATAGAATAGCTAACGTTGTACTTAAAAGGTTTCGATTGAGAAGCTTAATTGAGCCACTTCAGTCATTAAGAAAGTCACTACTAATGATTTATTTAAGCGAAGGACAACGAATACCTAATAAAACAAAGTTAATTCTTGAAAGTTAGGCCTACCTATATCTAACTTATTGATCAGTAAATCAAATCTATTCTATCCGAAATTTTTACGTGGCTGTAGATGTTGAGTTCTGTGACGAAAGTCTGCGCGTTAATTGCGCTTTCGGTACCGGTACATGAAATAAAATCGATCTATAGTGTGTCCGTAAATATACGAAGCTTTTAAAAAGCGAATAAATCAGCCAAATTTTAATGAAAATGAATTAATTTTTTAATATTTACATACAACAACACCTCCGATTTAATGATAAAAAAAATTTTTTTAGAATGTGACCTCTACAACTGATTCGGCAAGCGTAAACGTGATCAGGCACTCACTTTGACGGCTAAAGCTTTTTGCGGACTTCCAGCCTGCCTCTGCCGATTGCACATAGGCACGTGCCGGCATCTACCATAAAATTAATGCAAATTTTCTCAAATTTCCTTGAGCGCATTAATACGTGCCGACTCAGTTGTAGAGGTCATATTCTAAAAATTGTTTTTTTTATCATTAAAGCGGAGGTGTTGTTGTATGTAAATATAAAAAAATTAATTTATTTTCATTAAAATTTGATTTGTTTATTCGCTTTTTAAAAGCTTCGGATATTTACGGACACACTATGCTTCTCTATTTATTATTATTACGGTTATGTTCTCTAAAATTTAATGTTGGTAAACATTAAAAAATATGACGTTTGAAGAATACTGTAGTACGTAACTACGACAACAAATCGACATAATTAGGCTACATTAAAAATAGCAAATAATAAATTTTATGTGCTGTAGTTATGGGATCGAATGGTTCGAAATAAAGTGTTCCGTGTTGGGACTTTGTTAGCTTCGTAATAAAAGAAAATAAATGCCGTAGGCTATATTACAGTAGAAAATCAAATGAGCTCAGCATGCGCACTACGAGTATGTAGACAACGAAATGTTATTATATAATTAACTAATGCAAGGCGTGTTTCATAATCTATTACTAAAAAAAATAATCTACCAAAAGTTATTCAACATCGACCAATTATTTTAAAAAAAATCTTCTAACGCCAAAGAAAAGAATGGGCTTTATTAGTTGTGACAATTAAACCAAACAAATGAAATTGTTTGACATATTATTGACAGATTAACAGCTTTAAACTTCGCCCCTATTTACCCTGCTAATTCCGTGAGTAAACAAGCATTTCTAATGCTAAACACAATGCACATCATTAGGAATTGGTATTTTTAAATCTGCGTCTGCTAAATAATCTAGAAAAACACAATAAAAATTCACTACCTACGTACGGTACGTAGAAAATCGATGTAAATCTAAATTGGAAAAAATAAAACTGTTTGGATACTCTAAATAAGTTGGATAATTAACTTTATTCAAACTATATTTTTTTTCAAATAATAAAATGGTCGTCATTCATTTGTTTTAAATTAAAGAACGTTTGCACATTGGCACGTGACACCAACGCATGCACTTATTAGGCCTACTTCCGGTCGTCTTAGATCGACTCACTGAACCAAATTTTAAAACTGTATTGCGATTGGTCTAGTTTTTATAAGCTTTAAAAAGTGTATAAAAAAGTCTTAAAATTCAGACAATGCACTCAGCGATACCAACTCAAAATTGGCTCCAACATTTTGGCTCTTGTGGGAGTTTTTGGTTAAATTTAAAATTGGACCCACATTTAATCCTCATTGATTTTCATTTACTAATTTTTTTGATAACCCAATGGTGATATTGAAAGCATTAATAAAAATATTTCTCACAAAAAAAATCCTTCAATTTAAGAAATTAATGAAAATCAATGAGATCTTGACAGTGAGCAACCGTTCTTCAATTTCCGAATAACATGCATACGAGTACAATAGATTTTGCAATTACAGTATGCTAATTTTTTTAAAAACAAAGTAATAACTAAGAATGAATAGCATCCCACTTTTTTCCACTTTCACCATAATTAATAATAATAATTTTTAAAATATTCCTCGAGCAAATTAGCCTACATAAATTTATTTTTTAGTAACAACTATTAAGTACTGTATACCAACTTTAAAAATAATAAAAAAAAAATCGCAAAGCAAAAGCAATTGCATATACGTATTTGCTTTGTGATATAATATATAATTATATGAAGATAAACGTTACCTGCAAATAGATGGAAAAAGGTTGTCACTACAACTGCGATAGTAGAAATACGGAAGTACATTTTTCACATCTCACACGTCATGCCTTACAATGGGACGCATTAAATCCTACAAAAAGCAAAAAAAAAAAAAATTTAATAACTAATAAAAAGAATTTTCACGTACATATTCACAATGATAACTGAGATCAGAAAAATGTATTAATTACGATGAAGGAAAAAGCGCCAAATCTATAAATGTTAGTACTATTGCATTCCTTCTAAGTTCTTTACCATAATAATGATTACCAAGCTCACAAAAGATTACTTGCTTTCAAAAGTTATCTCCGATGGGGAATTAAAATTTTTTTTTTAATAGAGTAGCATGGCCGAGCACATAATATATTATGCATTTTCCTATCAAAAGCCGTCGTGTGATTAAAGCCGAGCTTTCGAGAAGGTTCAGGTATCAAACATTATTGCCATCAGCGAATACCATTAACCGCATAAAGCTTTTTAAAAGCGATTTTTATTAAATTCTAACTATGGTTTAGAAATTACGTTTGTGAGCCAGAAGCAAAAGCGATGGAAAAGAGAAATAGCACGTTCCCAAAAAATTAATATAGTTCAAGATGAATATTTCGCGTAGAAACTACAAGAAAAGATAAAAATTAGAAACTGATATAAGCTTCCTTTCAACATTTTCAGAATAATATTTCCCCGAAGCATTAAACATTACTTCGTAATTATCATTTTGATGAATGATTTTTATGCAAGGCCTCAGAGGCTCCATAGTGGTTTTTTTTATATGCTACTAGAGGAATGACTAGGAGTAGTAATTTGAAAAAATGGGTGCTTTGGGAAAATAAATTGTACGGTAATCATTTTATTGACGGTCGAGATACAAGTATATTACCGTAGACAATAAAAGAGCTTTTGTTCACTTCCCTAAGTCGCTGCATTGTATTAGGAATATTTATTAAAATCTGCCGATTTCAGCAACAAATTTAAGATAATAATCAAGAACATTTTCTAGTCTAAAAATAGCGTTACCAAATCGGAAAACATTTTAATTAAAAACCATCTATTAATTACGCATTTTGCAAGAAGATTGACACTGTAGAGGAAGATACGAGAATAATAAGCTAGATTAACAATGTATCGAATTTTTGATGCGCAGGTACCAACTAAAAACATCGTATAGGCCTAAGCATTATTTTATAAAGAATTAATTTGACAAAAATCTTAATTCTTACAAGAAACAAAAAAAAAAAGTTGTTGCATGCTTTTAAATTAAACATTAAACAAATTCACTTTATTTAATTAAAACCTACTTGCTTCATAAGCTGTCATGTTAAGCTTAATCCGCGCGTTGAACACTTGGATAATGCAGCAGCAAACAACACACGCTTTTACATTTTTTCTTTCTCTGAATTATTCTTTTGAAAAAAATAAAAGATTTGCGAAACAAATTTTTTTTTTTTTAGCTAAAAGAAATCAAATTCACAATCACTTTCGACGATCTCATAAAATGCTGAAAGCGCTCAAGTTACTAATGGTATATTGATGCAATTAACCAAGTAATTTGTAAACAACAATTAATTATTACGAAATGAAAAAACGAACACAATAAATTAAAAGCATCGTTTATTAAAATCGGCACAATATTATCATCACTTTCATTATATTTAATTGTCTCAATCTAAATGTAATGGATGTTGCAACAGTAACAAAAAATAATAGCAATCTTCTCTCATTTCCTTCAATCTCTAATGCTAAAAGTTTAATTGTGTCACGTCACAGTTTTAGAATTATTTATGTCAGTTTACATTTTAAAAAAATATATATTTGTAAAATGAAATTTAGTATAAAGAAATTTAGTAAAAAAAAAAAAAATAGAGTTACTGTTGCGTTAAATATAAAAAAAAATATAATTGCTTATATTGTACTGTATCAAAATGACAGCTCGACATTTCCGCGAAAACAAATCAGAGTGGATTTCGTAACATAGCAACTGTTTATTTATGCTTAAAAATAATAATAAATTTAAAGACTTTATAGCTATTTGTAGAATATAATTCTCTCTGACGACATGCATCTACGCCAGACAATTCCAATAAAATAATTTTAATCAACATCTAGTGCATTTTCATATACAATAACAGTATACAAGTACGCTTAACGAAATAAAAAAAAATAAATTATTTGAAAATGTTAACAGAAAATTAATTAAATACTTTATCTCGCTTTGGCATCTTTTTTTTTTTTAATTACGGAAGATATTACACAGTATTACGTAAGGATACCATCACTACTTTTCATTCATGTTGGGAAAAACCGTTGCTGAGTCGCTGACATTTGGTTCGATAGATCAAGCCTAAAATTTAATCACGATACATCTGCTTACTATTACTTGTCCAATTACTCTCAAGATGGGTTGTGATTATGTCAAATTAGCAAATGCTTAAAATGATTAAAGAAATTTATTTGCTCTGCCAATTGGATGGGTTTTTGCAATAGATAACGTGCTCATCAAAAGATGAGGTAGGACACGGGTGCACCCAGGGGGTTAACTTAACTCCCAATTACCAAAAAATTATGGATGGTTTGTTCCGTGAAATGGCTGGCCTATTGCCTCAAAAAGAATAAGCCTGCACAAATTTAATGCTTCAATTTAATATTCGATCACTTAACATAATGCTCTGTGCATGTATTACAAAGTCGCCAATCTCTATACTGTATTTATTATAGGCTACTGCTTAAAACAAACTTATAAAAAACTTGAAATATTGACGTTAGCATCAAAATACAATGTAAAACACACTTCGAAATACTCAATGTGTGTTTTCAATTCATATAAAACTTAGCAAAAATAAATTAATACAGCTAGTATCAGAGTTTAGTAATCTGAGAGCAGTATGTTGCCAGCGCGCTATTGTCGTACTAAAATCACCAAAAAATCAATAAAATATCATTGAAGTGACTTTTAGCTAATGAACATTTTTCTTTATAGCAATGCTTAGGGTAAATTTAACGTATCGTTCCCCGTCTTGAACACTCACAGAACAAAGTTTAGCTTTTTTGTTTATTGACATTGCTTAGCCCATCTTTATAGTACTGTGCTGAAGATTCATAGTCTACATAATATGTGGACCACGGGGCAGGTTAAAAGTGTAGTGTTTACATGAGTCAAAAACTTTCAAGAAATTTATATTGACGATCATCCCAGAATCTGCGATCGACCCATAGATGAGTTAAAACCTAAAGTGACGTCTTAGGGTCTAAATAAGCAAACATCATGACTATTTCAATAATTATTATTAAATATTTTATACTGGTGCTCGCCAGCTGCACAAAAGTTTATTATAGAATTGCTTTAAGATATGTCAACTAAAGTTAAAAACACTTTCCAGTGCAAAAATTGTTCCCTTGGCAACTACCTCGCGGGAGGTAAAGAAGATCTTTGGCGCCGTTCCTAAATTTTGAACACTAGCCACAACAAAAAGCAGTAGGAAAAATTTTTAAAAACACACTGAAAAGTTGAAAATAAAAAAAAACTTCTTCAGCATCGTACCCAAAAAATTGCCATATAAAACACAGAACTAAAAATAAAAACGTGCCGTGACTGTAATTTTCCAATACCTATTTACTAAAAAGACAACGTACTACACAAAGCTATCAACGCACACTTATTAAAAATTGGATTGACCCTAAAAGGTTAAGAAATAAAATTACAAAGTAATTAAAATCTACCAACCACATTGAATAGGTGTAAATAACTTTCTGCAAATTCAAATACTAAATAAAAAATTATATTATTGCAATAATAAAATTAGGTTATTGCTTTAATTCAGTTTTGAAAAATTGTTTGGCTTTATTCCGAACACTGTTCATAATAATTATGCAATTAGAAAATCCTGTGTGCATTACAATTTTTGGTGTACTTGAGTTACTGACGTTTTTATTTTTTATTTAATGGTTTCGGTTTTTGAAATTTGTAAGCGCTTTTCTTTTGAAAAACAAAAAAATTTGTACGGTAATCCATCAGTTGAACCTCATGAAGGGCATGAGAGGAAAGGGCATAAAATGGAGGAAAGCTCGCAGCAGCATCTCCATTAGTGCAGTGGCCCACGAAGGCCATAAAAAAATTTAAAGGAAAAAATTTTAAACAAAAAAAAAAAAAATACTCCAGTATAAAATATTTTTTAAAAAGAATTTAAACTCTGTTTCGACGCCAAAAAAAAAAAAACAACAACCAACAAATAAACAAGCAAATCAAAAGAAACAAAGTTACGTAGCCTACAATATACACTAAAACCGCTATTTTTCGAAATAAAATCCATTTTACTCGTACAAAGCGTACAAAAATAGCTTCATTTTAAAATTTTAAAAATAAAAAAAATTGAGCCAAATCGATTAAATTTTTTTAAAAAATTCTCTTATGGTAACGAGCCACAACATTTTTCTTATTTTAAGTTTTTTTTACTGTTTGAAAACACAACCAATAATCAGTAATCAATAAAACTTTGAACTTTGCTATAAATTTTGTGTGTACCGACCCGAAAAACTTACGAACGTACAATATCATTATTATAATGCTATCAATCCCATTGACAAGCGGCAGTCGTTGTGCCATTTACGATGCACATTTAACATAATATACCGTAACACCAATTGCAAAATCGAATTGTGTAAACACCGTATACGTGAAAGTCATATTAAAACTATTCTCCTCGATCTATTCTTATTCCAAAATAAACTACCAAATCGCATCGAATTTTGGAGAATAAGGCATTCTATAGGGATAACAAAATTTTATTCTGCAAATAACAACGAATAATTTTCAATTGACAGTCTCGCACATCATAAATAAAAGATGTTAAATAAGCTGGGCGTTGCGAAGAAATATACAGGTCTTCTTTAAAGGCAAAAAAAAAAAATTTAAGTTGGAACACTCACCGGCTAAATCAGATTCGATTGATCCGCGATGGTCTTACTAATCTCCGGAGCTTTTCCGCTGATTGACAGGAGAGCAAGAGACTTCCAAGAAAGCAAAGTTTGAGCTGGAGAAAGAAGATTTTTCAACTGAAAGTTCACGAAACGACACGTGATCCGCCGGTCATCGTAAAATCTCTTGTCACTCGATTTGGAGTTGGTCGGAACAAAGTTTTCATCCGCCTTTCATAACTGACGTTCAAACGGAGATCGTATCATTTATTTTTACAAAGAAAAATTGGCTGCCACCAAAGTTAGATTTATCTAATAAAAGCGACCTCGTCAAAATGTCCATCAATTTCAAACAACACCAGTACCATTGCTCGGTGTCTACTCATTTTTTCAATTTTAGTAAATGTTTCTCAACCATTTCATTTTATTCCCATATAATTTGATATCGTCACACAGAAGTAATTACCGTAAAAAACATACAGTAAATATCTAACTACCGTGCGATTTTTCCACACACTGTATATCGAATAATAACTTTAATGGACTTTCATCAAATCAAAAATAGCTCACAAAATAAAAATAATAGAACGAGATGTGCTGTGTGATGGGAAAGCAATTCAAAGTCCATACATTCTCTCCAGCCTTGTTCAAAAACATTGTGAGTCATCGTCGGCATTAAAAACGCATTTGAAAGCAGTTGTTTTGGAAATCTGCGTCTACGAATAAAAGAAATTTTCGTAACACAAGGCTCAAAAAAGAAATAAAAATCCGCGCATTTGCAACAGGATTAACGTCTGCGCAGATATCCTTCACAAACACCAACAGTACGGTATTTTTTTCAAAAAAAAAAAAAAAAAAATAGCGTAAGAAACATTTTTACCCACAAAAAAACAAAAATTAGATTGTTTTTCTTTATCAATAGTTACAGAAACTTTTTAATATCAAAAGTATTCAATCAATCAAGTTGAGATAATAAGTCTATCATACTATTGCAGCTTGATTTTTGATTACTAAATTAAATTCAAAGCTAATCATTTATAATAAAAATAAAATTTGGCATGAATAATTTCGCCTAAATTTTAACGCAATCTTATAAAGCAAGTGTAAAATAATTATTAAATTTTAGCAATCCCTTTTTCAATTTAATACTTGCCATTTCCATTAAATTAGTACACCAATAATTTTTTTCCCCTTAAGAGGAATTAAGAGTTCAATTGTTTAATCTGGCAAGGGGCGCTTGGTAAATGTAAAAATACTGGAGATTAAAAAAAAAGGAAAAGAAAAGAAAAAGAAAAATTAACTTGAAAATTTTTTGATGATTATTCATCTGTTTTGCAATTGTCCGCGAGGGCGAAATAAAATAGAAATAAATAAATAATAATCAATACAGTAAATAAATTCAATACCAGTAGCAAAATGAATGATTTTATTTAAAATATGGCCCGCTAGCAGCTAACCAAAATCTGTGGCCTCTTTAGTAGCAAATGCATCGTACAATACTGGTAGGCCTACAAACTATAACCGCCTGATGGAACAGATGAATGTAATTATGATCGATTGTTTGCGCTTAAATTATTGAACAGTTTGTGCTCAAATTAATATTTATTGTCTATATACCCAAGGGCGAACATTATTGAAAAAAATCACAGCTGTGACCATGCATTTTATTCTACCCAAATAAAACTATCATCGTTTCAATTCTCACAACACTCGTCTACAATAATTACAGTACGTCAAATCTCAAACTTTGTTCCGTTAAAATCGATTTGATTTCAAAATATGGAGACGCAAAGCCCAATAAATTACATAACAAATTATAATCTAATCGTCGTCGATACTGATAAAAGTGATGGCAAAACTATTTCCTTAATGTGAAATACATCCGATGATTTAAAAAAAATCTATACCGTAAACATTAAACTGTGGTTAACAAGCGAAAACATAATTTCAACCGCCCAGAAATCATTTTTATTAGTGTATTAATTGTATAGGGTGTCCCACGGAGAACGCACATTTTAAAAAATTAATAAATCTGTCAAATGTTAATGAAAACGCATTTATTTATATATTAATTTACATTAATTAACACCTCCCATATAATAATAAAAAACAATTTTTGGGAATATGACCTCTACAACTGAGTCGGCACGTGTAAATATGCTCACGCGCTCACTTTGACGGCTAAAGCTTCTGCGGACTTCCAGCCTGCACCTGCCGACTACATCTCGGCCTGTGCCGGCATCTACCATAGGATTAATAGAAATTTACTTGTGCGCATTAACACGTGCCGACTTAGTTATAGAAATCATAATTTTATTCTAAAAATTGTTTTTTTTTTATTATTAAATCGGAGATGTTGCTGAATGTATTTGTATGAATAAATGAATTTTCGTTAATCTTTCACAGATTTATTAATTTTTTAAAAAGTGCATTCGCCGTGGGACACCCTATATAAATCAGATACTATTCTAAAAAGCATTTTTCAACCGCGAATCAAAAGTGTTGCGAAGTTTTGAATATAAAGTTCTCCCAAAATTAATTCGATTTATAACAACGTCTCTATCGATTAAAGCCACTAGGCTTACAACTTAATTAAACTTGATCTGCAACAGAAATGTTCAACTTGAGCAAGAATAACAGTTTGTAATTGACCCTTCCAACCAGTAAAGTTCGCCCCTGCCAATCCCTCCAACCCTTCAACCCTGGCCGCCCCCTCCGTCGCGCGCTGTCTCCTGTTACACGCTTTCAATCGGATTCCACTTTATTCACTTCCGGATGCTCCAGTGTCGTCTCAAATTTTATCGCCTAAACACGAAGCTACTTAATTCAAATCGCAATTAATTTTCTTTTTTTTATTCGCGAATTTACATCCAAAAAAATTGACTCACTATACACTATTTTGCAGTAACTAATTCAATTACAGTGACGATGATGGAAATTTAAAGCGTCGCATGAACAAAACTGAAGAAGAAAATGATAACGTATAAAAAAGATAGACACGGCAAGTGAATAATTCGCTGTTCCTGATACGCGCAAACACGCAAAACAAGTTAGCGTTGCGTGGTTGCCCCTTCCACGGCCTCGCGCCCACTCCTAATACCACAGCGCGTACCCGTCTTATGTTATCTACCGGTGCTCTTACGCTATAGCTAAGCTGCTAATTAGACTATTCCCAACACGTAAGATATTCCGCATTAATATTTTATTAATGTTCTGCGCTAGATCTGTATCAGCGTCAGTCATAATAGAATGAAGTGAGTTATCAATAATAAAATAAGCGGATAGTGGATACTACCGATAGCCACTCGTACAATAATACGCTATTCAAAAAAACAACTGCAAGTATATCTGGAAAACAAATGCAACAAAACGTTGATTGCTAATTAAAACGTTCCAAAACTACAGTAAAGCATATTTGATGCCGTACGCGGTGTGCATAATTTATTGTCGGGGTTGCGAAGACTTATTACAAAATTAAATCCGCGATCTAGTTACTTTCTCTTAAAATCAATTTAAAAAAAATTTAATTTCCATGGTTAACGAAAACAACCAAACCACTTGAATTAACTACATTGAAAGTCAACCAGCGCTCATTTTAATCAACCATGCAAATTTTCAATTAAAAAATCATGGGTTTATCATACTTTTATTTGTTTTAATGTGTGTTCAAAAATGTTCTCTCTGGTTTAAATAGTTTAAAAAAAAGCTTGAAGACGTAAACAAACAATTTGACAATATTGTTCAATCCAATGTTCAAATGTGTGAGTTTATTCTATTTCAGTACCGGTACAATATTTTATGGTACAATATATATTTCGCAAATCAAATCATAAAATTCTGTTGTTTTTTGCTGAACTTGCAACTATTGTCCAAAGAGAAAATACCCGCAAATAATAATAATTATGCTTCTACTACATTGCTACAAGATTTTAAATATCGATTTAACTGCAGTTAACAATTAAATTTGGATTTCAATTTGGGATTCAAACCACAAACTAGAATTATTTAAAAAGACGATTCGGAACAAGGTTAAAACTAAATACGAAGTTGAAAATAAAAACAAACTAAAAACAATCGCAATTAACAATGTTAACAAGCTAAGAATTTATAAAAATATTACGAAGTACTTTTTAATTTGTACGGCAATGAAAAATGTACTACCTGTAATAAAACAAAAACAATCTTTAATGTTTGGTACAAACTAAAATCCTGATTAAACAAAAAATAAATCTGTAAAGTGTCATTTAAATAAACTTCTTAGTAAAAATAAAATAAAAAAACTTTAATAACAAAGCTTTCACAAGCCATTTCCTTTTATTATCCTCTTCGTAATTGCAATTATTGGCTTGTACAGTATTTTCAATTCGATAGACATTATAGAGTCCAATTAGAGTAACAATAGAATGCTGAAAAAATCGCTCCATTAGAAATTGTTTTTAGATATATATATAAAAGGATGTTTGTCTAACAATACTTGTAAATAAGAAACTATACCATCAAAATTGAACAGACAAAAACCATTATTATTACATAAAAATAAATATTGCGGTACTAGCTCATTCAAATACTGCTCAAAAAAAGTATTACAGTATTGACAAAATAAAACGCAATTTTTCTTTGAAAACATAATAATTATACTCGTACAAATCCAAAAAAAAAAAAAAATTGTCTTTGAAAAAATAATAAGCAAGAGGGACAACGAACGTTATCTACGAATAATCTTCTAAGTAGAGGTTAGGGCAAGCACGAGACACAAGAGACCGTTATTAAACCCATACACATATATCACCGTCTTATCAAAATTTATTTGGACGTAGGATAATAAATTTCGCGGCAAAATTACATATTTTTGTCTCCCTTTCTTCTGAAAAGATATAATTGACCTCATTGTTCCCGATTGGACAACCCGTTTCGGTTCTCCCTTCCCCCAAAGCGTACCGTACGTGCAACTCTCCTGTAAATCAAATTTCATTGTTTACGTCTTTTTCCTCAGATAAAACATTTCATCAGTTTTATCAGAGAAGCTATTATTTGGCCGAAACGCATAACTTGGAAACGTCACACCGTCGCGCTTATTCCGGATTCGTCGCCTTCTTTTTCCGGATCAGATTCCATTCCGCACTTTTCTAATTCAACTGTTAAATAAGCTCCAACGAAAGGATGAAAACATCTTTAAATAAATAAAAAAATAATAATAAAAGATGCTCTAAAAAACAAGTTCGCAACTCATTCTTAGTCCGAAATGATGGATGATTCCAAATTTTTTTTTTTTCCACTTTAATCTCTAACATGTAGCAAGATGCGAGTAAACAATCACTTTCACCATGCATCATCATTTCATATTTAGACAAGAAGGCGGGAGAAAAATTTATCTGTTTAAGAGAAAGTGTTAGTAGATAATTAAAAAAACAGGTTAAACTAATGTTGAGGGGATGCAAATGCTTTATTTCTAATCTGTTGTAAGCCACGCGTTCACAATCATAATCATAGGAAGAAAAGAGTAACGGTGAAAGCAAAATGTTTGATCCTTAAGCATTCGTAAATCCTCTCCCAACCACTTACAAATTACAAGCACGTAAAATCGGGATTCTTAACCTACCCGGAGGCCGGGGTTTCTCGCTTTTAAACCACACGTCGTAGCAATGCAAGTTTGAACAACGCTTCTCAAGTACATGTACAGTACTTACAAAACGCCAGCTTAAAAAAAAACACTACGGTATAAAAAAATGTTAATGTTGACAGTATTAAATTTAAGGTACTGTATAAACCAGTACGTAAAATTTCCATTAGGAAATAAAAAAAAAAAAGCCTGAAAGTGCCAATTTTCAACAATCGGATTTCTTTTGTTTCAAAAAGTTGTAAATAGGCCAATAGCAGCCAAAAAGAATAAAAGCCATTGAATCGCTTTAGATTGGTGCCTAAAATGATATGAAAGATTAATGCCCAGATGTCGTTTTTACAAGTGTTCAATATTATTTCAAAGTTTTTCAATTTTTTTTTAATTTTTCACTTCAAAAATGCTCAGTCGTTCAAAACAATTTGTACCATTTTAAAAATGATAAAAACATATTTTGGTGGAGTTGCATTAATAAGTGTTTGAGCAAATAAACTCGATATTTTTCTTGAAACTTACTTTTTCATTTACATGTATGCATCATGTTTTATAATGTATTTCCTCTTCTATTTAATGTAATTAGACATAAACAAGTCAAATTGACACAAACAATAACAACAAAAACACAAATATTTTTTCTAAATAAAACTTCAATCTTTAAGTTTTATGAAATTTATATTTCATATCTAATGTCATACATTTATTATAAGGTGAAATTATTTATGATAAATCTAAAAAGTGTATGAATCATTTTGGAGAATAAAGATCTCCTAAATTAATGAAAACATCGCTTATTCATTACGATATTAAATATTAATCATAAAATATTTTAAATAATCCAAAAAATAAAAATGAGTTTTATACTACAATACAGTATCTACAAATTACAGTTTCCGATGTTTGGTATTTTAAAAAGTATAAATCCGATCACAATTAACTACGAAAACGTCAAAAAACTCAATAATATTTATAAAAAAATAAAATTATCCCTATAAGCATAAAATTAAAATCATTTAATAATTATTTTTCTATGCTTAATTTGAAACCCTTAAAAGTTTTTCGAAAACATCGTTCCAATTTTTTTAATTCAAAATTATTCGATGCAAACAGTTACCTGGCAACAATAATGACTGTACATACCTTGAGCATGTACTTTAAAAAATACATGTACTATCAGAAATTACGGGCGGACTAGTACTGCTATACCATTGTCATGTTATAGTTAAACTTCTGTACCGAGACCACCGCGGAGAAAAACTACAGGTGGTCTTTAAGTGGGCGTGATCTACACATAGCTTTTATTTTTATTTATTTATTTTTATGATATTAAATTTTATAATTAGGAGTTTTTTTAACAAGAAATCTATTACATTATTTTTTTTATGAAGTACCGGTATTAGGCATATACCGTATTCTACCATACTCAAATGTGCATCAAATATCGAGACCTCCATTGAAAATGGAGCTTAAACACAGAGTGGTTCCGGTCTTGCAGTAGATTTGATCGGCTTTAGGAGGTGCATTCAAAGAGAAAATCGCATGAACGTTTTTGAGGAGGTCACCAAACGGGGTGGTCTTAATAGAGAAGTACTTTTGTGTAGAGTTTCACTAGTAAACGCAGAAAAAATTTTTTTTTCTGAATAGACAAAAACAAAAACAAAAAAAAAACCCAGCAAATCAACAAATGCCAATAGTGAAACAAACAAATAAAACTCGAGTGCCATTCATCGCAGAATACATAAAAATGAACAATTTTACGAAGAACATATAAAGTTGGAAACCTTATAGTATTGATCGACGGTAGGTGAGCGAAGTGTATGAAGTATTATCCAGTGTAAATCAAAAAGCACGTACTCGTGAGAGTGGAACGCGCGCACGTTTCATGTCAATCGATACAGACCTTTCTTTCCAACCGGAATATAAGCTCGAGTTTAAATAGAATGCAGCTATCGGCAATAAATTATGAGCATACTACTGTACAATCTACATTAACCTTGTAATGAAAACCTAGTTGTGAATTAAAAAAAAAAAGAAAAGAATTCCATCAACTTCATCCGCTAATTTCAATTATGAACAAGTTTGAGTTAAGCGAGTTACATCATCAATAATTACAAGCAGAATCTAAATTAAATATTAACATTAGATGATTAGACACGATAGATAGATTAATTAGATGCTTAACTGAGCAAATCATTTACTGTAGCTTACCTCAAAAATGTAAAGAAAAAAAACCCAACTTTATACTCATCAAAATTATTACTTAGATTATTATTATAATAATAACGATTATTTTATTAATTACAACACCGTTGCTGATACTCCATCTTTTTATAGATGAACTTGCTGACGTAAAGAATAAAAATTTCTGTAATTATAATTCATTATTTATAATTAAACAAAAAGACTAATATAATAACAGAATTTTTTTTTGTTTTGTTATGATAGGACTAATAAATATTAATTATTTTTGAAATAGTTTAGCAACATGAAAAGATGAAATAAAATAATTCCCGTATTTACTGTGGAGATTTACCGTATAGATTTAACGACGCCGTGTAATCGAAAACGCATCCTTATAACTTTCAAAGTTGAAAATAAAACCTGTAGTAGTTTACAAGATGCACAAAAATAAATTCAAAAAGCCCATTAAAATAAAGGCTATGCGAAGAATATGGAATTCCATCACATTTGAAACTCGATTACCATGTTGATCTGCATATCAAATAATATTTCGTTTTAATGCAGCTTCATAGCACACACATTCATCGCTGAGTGCGTTCAAGAATTTGAAAAATGAACAAACGCAGAATTCTCACGTGATCGAAAACAATAATAATTATTACGGAGCCGCCAATGGAATGGGAACAAAGTATGGGTAAAAAAAATATATATATAAAGCTTTGATTCTAAGACGCACCCCTTTCTCACAGATGTTAAAACAGCATAAAAAGTGCGCATTCAATAAAATATTTAATTTAATTACAGTTGTCATGTCATAAAAACCATACATTTCCCAAAGTCATTTTTCTATTAGGAAATTATACGTAAATTAATAAATTAAAATCTACTGTACTATAATATCCTTTTTAATATTTTATTTTCATTTAATAAAAATATTGATCTTGTTTTAGTATAATAAGTAATTATATAAAATTACAGTACTGAAAACCATTTCCCGCATCGATCGTCATTTGTGCGTACCGCAAAAAAAAAAAAAAAAAAAAATTATCGTCGATTAAATCTGCCTCAGATAAAAAAAAATTAATTTAAAATTGATAATAAATTAAAAGATAATTACGGGAATTACTTAGCAAATTTTTAGAAAAAAAAAAAAAAAATGTGGCGCACAATAGAAAAGCATTAAAAAGAGTGGCACGACCCCCCAACATATGATTATACGGTACTACCATTCTGCTATTCACCCACGTTCTAGAAAAAGAAACAAAAAAATCGTGTGCTTGTTTTTGAACTTAGCAAGTAAACAAAAAGTAAATTCGCCGGAGACTTTTGCTTTCGTCACAGTGTCGCCGCGGAGCGTGTTCGTTCAAAACTAAATTGAATGTTTTCTATTTGGCTGACGTCGTAAAGCCCCTTTCAAATCGTTAAATAATTCCTCCAAAGCGGCTTAATATACCGTCTGCAGTACGTGTAGGCGGTTTGAGGCGCGCTTACACGTTAGTTGCGCGTCTAAGGTAAACAACGCTGGACATGGCAAAGTAATTGGATAGCTGACTCCTATTCCAACTACAGTACACCCGGTACTGTTTTTACACGGATTTTTTTTACACGAATTTGAAATAACACGGTTTCAAAATAAAATTTCATCCTCTTTTTACGCGAAAAATTTTGAAATAACACGGATTTTTAACGAATTTCAAAAATACTTTTTGCTTATTTTGGGAATTTTGCCTACCTTTATTTATGTGTTAATTATGATTTGATAATACTGTATGCATTTTTCGGTAGCCCTTATATAATGTCACAGAATTCCCCCAATACTTTTTTTACACAAATTTTTGTTTACACGTGTGTTTTTCAGGAACGTATCCCCCGTGTAAAAACAGTATTAGATGTACAGTACTTCAGTGAGCACGAACCTGTCGTGGCTTCTCCACACCTTCTCTATTCCCCGCTATCCCTATAAACCAGAGCTTCATCGGTCAGGATGTGACACGAAAAACCAAACCAACAATACTTTCCCTTCATAGCGCAATTAATTAAACTATACAAAACTCTAAAAACATAAAATAAATTTTGTATTAAAAAATATCTTTGATTTTCGAACATGAAGCAGTGGGTTAACCTTTTCCCCAGGTCGATGGAGTTCTCTAGGGCGGGATTGCCAACGAATATTAAATTTACGAGAAATGAAGAATCTATCAGGCGAAACAATTTGTCCCTTTGGCGTGTGTTGGTTTACCGTTTTATGAGCCAATCTTTACGAACTAGATTCGCGCTACGTAAACACATTTTACCTTCGTACATGAATGAAACACTAATGTGTGGTCAACATTTTGTTCTTGCCCAATAGCGGTTGGCCGTACACCAAACATTCGTTCGCGCACAATGAAAGTGTAAGCGCGCCTTACGCCTTAGTATACTCAATACCGTGCAGTTGGTTACAGATTTCTTTTCTGGCTTTTCATTTATCCTCAGTAAATTGCTTAAAGCCGATGACTAAATAAACTATGACGGTGTTTACCTAATACACTACTGGTATAATAGTGTACTTGTATCTCTCCCTACATCCATAATAACACTCCCTTTCTTCCTTTCCGTCTCCATTTTCCGCTAAATTATTCTTTATAAATTTATGTGATTAAAAGAAGCAAGTTTTTGAATTCTAGACATACTGATAAAAATAAAATTATGTGTAAGACATTTCCATCAAAGTCTGTCGAAGCAATACAATTTTCTGAATAAGATTCTGTAATTGCTTTCGTAAATTGGGAACGCGTCGTGTATAGTAACTAAAAGCTATTTATAATTAAATTCTTATGTTGGCTTTACACTTTTCAAATATTCTAATCACAGTAAAGCATTTCTTAATGAAAATGACAAAACCATGAAATCAAGGTGATAAAAAATATTTAGCGCAAAGAAAAAAAATTTCAAAAAAATGCAGTATTACAAACTCGACTAAAGTTAATAGTTTTGACTAAAGCATATAAGACCGCAATCCCTCTATTGCATTGAACAGCCGCTTTTAACATTCATTTGTTTTATAACACGTTTCACTACTGGAAGTGAATCAAATCTACAAACTTTTTTTAAGCTTTGCATTTGTAAACTTAAAAATTCTTTAAATATTTTGTAATCATGTCCGGCTATTTCTAAGTTAATCTGTCATTACATTTTTTTGGCAGATTACAGCAAAATTATTTAATGAACTTTAACGTTAATTATCCCAAAAAACCACAAAAGCTCATAATAATTCTTATGGCGGTTAACGAGATTGAAGTGCACCCGCCGTGTCCCTCTTTGTGGAAATATCCTCCCTGCTTTTCTTCCCCATCTTTTTATCTTCTTAATTCCCGTGAAAGAGTTCTAACAAGATATCTAACACGCCGCTAGCTTTTGTATGGGTGCAAGGGTGGTGAAGGGGGAATATGGTGTTGCAGGATAATATTATTAAGATTTTGATGTGAAGTTAGTTAGTTAGTGTAAAGGATGACTCCATGTATCAAAGAGTGAGGAAAATGTCAAAATTCGACAAAATGTATTTCAAATGTAAAAATGTATTTCACGTTTAAAAAAAAATACATTTTAGATAATTTTGATAGGTCTACTACTCGTATACACATGTGCAGTTATAGTGTATATTTTTTTTTCTCCAAAATATTTTATCTTACATTTTCACTTTTAACTTACGGTATTAATAAGCTGTATAGTACACCAAAACCTACTACACAAAAATGTTAATTATATTAATGTAAACAATAAAGTCGTTTTTAAATTTTTTGTGATTATTTAGAGCGCGCTTTATGAAAACACTTCAAAAAGCACATCCTAATAATTAAAACAAAAATCGTTGTTGTATGATTTGAAAGCAAAAGAAAATAAAGAAATTTAAAGTTGACGGCAGTTTCAATTTTAAATTAATTTTCACGTTTAATAAAATATAAAACGGATTAATTATTAACAAATATTTGCTTCAACTTGTACGTAAGCGCTTATCAAAACATTCAAAAAACTTCAGTTTTCATTTCAAAACCAGAAAAACAAACAAACAAAATTAAAATATTATTTCTAAAGTTCGTTGCAATTCTAAAACTTTCTGCTTTAAGATTAATCAATTTTTTTTATTCAGTTCGCTGCTCTAATTTTTAATCAATTTCAAATCTTCTTCCAATATGTTTTTTCCTGTTTCGAAAATACTGAAACCGCATTTGATAAAAAATAAACTGTTAAAATACAAGTAGTACTTTCTCTCTCCGCGATTTTACTAATTAGTTCTGCGTTTCTCCATGTTGCCATCATGATCGTCTATTGTAAACTATATAAACATTCATAAAGGTTGGGCAATTGTGATTAAGGTAAAGATTGTCTTAAGCTTAAAAAGACTAATAAAACCTTAATAATACGCAATTTACATCACCAAATAAACGCCCGCAAAACAACCACGGTTATCTACTGTGTATAAGCTTATCCTAAACATCGCTGAAATACGCGTTTAATAAAAATAACCAATGCTCACCTTGCTTTTATGCCTCTGAATTCTTTTATATCCATCTAAAGCAGTCTACTCGTTTTTGTAATAATATGTCCAATGTAGCGTAAATGTTTGAGATCAAGGATAATAGCCGGTTGCAGACGTTTTACTTGCTTCTCAACGTGAATTATATGCCCAAATTTGATTTTTAAACCGGCTAAATCGCCTTTATTAGATTCGTATAAAATCCTGATATAGAATTTTCAAATCGATTCTTCCTTCCCTCAAATTATGCCATTCTAAAAAGCCTCCCTCACCCTCCTCTACCCCCGGGAAACTCCCAAAACAAACTTTAGTATTCCCCACCTTGCGCACTCTCAAATATTATTATCTCATGGTCACTATAAACTGGCATACCAGTTTGTAAACAAAGTGGTTTTCTTAGGTTGTAAAAATAACTCACTCGAAATGAAACGCTAGAGTCGCATTAAAATTTTTAAAGAATATGTACGATAGGCTAATTAAGAAATAATATATAATTTATCGCAACAGAAAGAATAAATTAAACCGAATATTTAATGTTTTTTTTACTACCAATATTGAATTTTTTTTACTTTACACGTGCATCATTATTGCACATTCTCGCCCGTTATAGGCTACCTACGATCTCTGTATTATACAGGCTCTGTCTTCAAATAGAATATTAGATAATAGCAATATACGTAAATAGAATGAACGTATCTTGGTAACAGTACCGGTCTCTAGAAAAAGTCATAGCTCTGCACCGAGAAACAATCCGCTATTTATTAATTACTGTAGATATACGATTATGTAACCCTACTATCGATACAATAACTCAATAGTTTGGATTAAATAAATAAATTTTAAAAAATGTTTTCTATAAATTTCATTTAAAAAATTCAATGCATTTAAAATCAAAGTCTTTTCCCCTTTAAGATGCTAAAGTATAAAAATGCAAAATGTACCGGTAACCCGTTTTTTGCTCACGGTCAGATTCTCCCAGATAAATGCAAATACAGTAGGCCCATAAGAATTGCTTTTAGAAAAATAGCATTCCCCCTTTCCCGTCTCAGACTTTATATTATTTTAAAATAGCAACACCTTAAAAAGTAATCTTCAAAAAAAAAAAATAGATTTTAAATTTTTTTTAAGAAATAAAATAAGAGGCATGAAGATTACGAGCTTTTTCTTTTCAATCTTAGAATAATCTTACTTTCTATGAGTACGAACAACGCGATCTAATTATAGTAAGTTACTACCTAAGCAAAAAATTCCGTCGCGCATATTAAGTTGGTAGTCGACCCACTTAGTACACAAAAGCACGTTGAAAGCGAGCAAAACTAACATTGCTATAGTGGAATGGATATTAAAACCTATCAATGTAGTTTAGCGACTGAAATTAAGACGGAGAAAAGCTTAACCGTAATCAACTTTCAAGTTGGGTTTCACGGACGAATTTAAAAATTAGGCGTGGCGTTTTATACAAGGCCGACTGAACATAATAATATGAATATAGTGCAAATTAAAATTGACAGCCAAGTGCACTATAAATAAAATAATGTTTGCCAATTTTGAAAAACAAAAACAAAAAAATAAGAATGTAGAATCGTTTAAAATTTTCGATATCACATAATGATCATTATTTAATTTAGGTTGAAAATAAGAAAGACAGTTTTCATAATAAATTTCTTATTTGCTTCACGTTTAAAGGGGTAGGCTACGTTCGGTAATCTAGAAATTAAGGAGCCAATTTAACTTTTCAAATCCTATCTATTTTGTTACACGTAATCTTGAGAATAGATCTTTGATGTCTACTTTCCTGTTCTTATATAAAAAATAAATTGCGTTATAAATTATTATTGTTCAGCCGATGTTTATCTTTTTGACTCTCTCGGACAAAAAATCCTTATTCGAGTCCAAAGCCGTCGATCAATTTTTTAAGCGTTACCGTTTTGCTGACTTAACGAAACAACAAAAAAAAAAACCTCCATAAAATATATTCAATACTTTCCAAGCTGGTGCACCTATTCTTTTTTTTTTTTTGCTTTTAAAAAAAGTCGTGCGTATAAAATGATAAAAACCTTGAAAATTGCTGATTACAACCTCTTCAATTTACAAATGAAATTTTGTCTACCGGTACTGTTTTTAATCTAAACTATAATATTTTGATTATATACTCGTACGTCTATCCTACTTGCATTAAAAACTATATTTACAAAAATAAACATTTTCCTAATAATTCTATATCCAAATGTAAGTTAAAAGATGGTAAAAACTTTCCGAACTTACGAGAAAGTAGACGTGGTTTTATCTAACGGTTAAAACAATGCCTTAGATTATTTTTCGTTTAACATTATAGCCATAAAGATGACCGAATCCGGTTTAGTTACGACGCCCGTTAAGTGAGAAGAAACGCTATTCTAAAAGAGTAAAGTACACTTTTCTTCTCACATTCAGAGTGATAAATTGACATGACCATTGGAAAATCTCATCATCGTGCTTAGCTTTTTACCAATAGAGTGCGCGGTATTATAATACCGGAAAAAGGGTTGGACGGCTTCGTAAACCTACTCGTAGTCTGTCAAAGTCGTCCAACGTTTTCGAGACCAAATAGAATTATGTTCTCTAAACTCTAGCAGCTCACGTGAAAGATAAAAAGGTGCCAAGTTTTATCAACACTAAAAGGTAGACGCGCGATCGAAACTAATGCGACGAAGCTCGGATTAAGTACGCGCGTTTCTTCAGGTGCAAAACCGCATAAAAAAAAATCTGGAACGACTTTCACCTCGATTTCGTATATAACGAATATACCACTCCATACTTTTATTTTGAGCAGTTTCGAGCTTTTTTTTTTCAAAAAAAAAAAAAAAAAAGAAATGAGCATCTAAAATGTGCAATATAGTTTGAGCCAAAACTGCAAATAATGATTGAAAGGCTTTTACATATGGTAATGTTTACAGGTTGTAAACCCAGTTTGAGGTTATTAACTAGCAACTTCATATAAAATAATTTAGCCTGTCAACGACAATTCATGTAACCTATAATACCTTCGTTTTCAATTTCATAAATTAATTTTTATCTTCAGTATCGCTACAATTATTTTAAGATATTTATTTTTTGACTTAAAAAAATACTGTACAGTAATTTAAATGTACAGTACCGGTATTTAGAGAAAAAAATACACTTTCCCAAATGAGACTAGACCTAGTAACGTTTTTGTTCGAATACCTCAACCTACTTTTTCGAAAGAAAAAAAAAACATTAAAAATAAATACATATTAATTATATTTTATTAAACAGAAAAAAACTCACACTAAAAGTACTGGTATTTATTTTATTAAGTTCGTATAATCACGGTTAACATTTATGGCCAAAATTCTCAATTAAAAAGTGTTTTTTGCACAATAATGTACACGTATTAGTTAGTTTATTATCAACGAATTTGAGGTCATGTTCTTCCACCTCTCGTGTTTCGGTTACAAGGGTTTGCACAGAAGACTGGTATTGTTTAGGCTTTTATTTTCATTATCTAAAAGCGAACAGTAGGTTTCAACCTCCCGACCACTAATAATCATTTCAAGTTAAATATCACGCTATTTTTTAATGATAACGCGCATTTCGAGTAAAGCTTAACCCACTTTTAACGTTCATTCTGATAAAAACGCAATTCAGATAATACCAGCTAGTATCTACGCTCAATTTGTTGGTCCAATACTCGTAAAGCCCTCAAAAAAATAAATACAGTATGTGGTATATACTGTAATTATTATATAATATATTTTTCTCCAATTAATATGCCTCTAAACTCTCAACAACTTTAAAATTCCAATTAATACAATATATTTCATTAATAATTTACGGTACCATTCAACAACATAATACTGTAATTATCAATTAATTTCTCTCTAAACATTACCGGTATTAATATCAAGTGATAAAAATAAAACTGATGCTGAAAAAGATTTGAGCTTTTCTGAACTGTCATATTTTGTTACAGTACGGAGCTCACATAATCACATTGAATAGTCATATAAAAATAATACAGTAAATGGTTTTCTCAATCTTAACAAACTTCATTCAGATGTAGAGGGGCAGCGGGGGACTACAGAGAGAGGTTCCATAAATACTGTAGAGTAGGCCTACTTTATTATTCAGGAGACCATCAATAACCGAAATTGCATTAAACCCAATATTTTTTTCGTTGATGGGAAAAAAAAAATTGGATTACAATTATTCAATAAATTTAAAGATGAAATTTTTAATATTTTACACCGTGTGGCCTACTGAAAATAAGTAAGCTGTATTTTGACATGAGAAACAAATAAATGTATTTTTTAATCATTACTATAATAGTAACTACTTTTATGACACCGATATTTATGAACTACAGCATGTCAGTTAAAAATCAAACTCACAGTGACGTATGCAAAGATGTAATGAATCCAATTAAGCAGTAATTGATTCAGTAGCGATCAAAAACAATCAAATAATTCGTAAAAAAGTGTTTATTTCTTACAAATATGTATTAATAGCTCTCCTGAAACTTTGCTTAAGAAATACTTTTGCAGTTTTTTTTTAAAGTCGAGTTAACCTCATAAAATAATATCCTACGTCTTATGACTACGGTACTGTTTCTGTAATAAGAAGACCCACTTCTTACAGACAACCCAATTTCTAATAATATCACACTTCTGATAATAATCGTCTCTCAAAAATAATAAAAAAATAACTTCCTAAAAGTGGATACTGTCAAGTCATTTTGTCCGAGATAAAACATTGAGTTTGACAAAGACCAGGTTTTGATCGTGTCCTCAATGCAACTCATGACAGATTTAACTGCAATTATAACAAACTCATAAATTTGCAAAATGTCATTCCTAGTTTACAAATATAATATAATATAGGCTACATTATAGCTTAAGTCGAAAGTGTAACGTGCTAAAATGTATAAAAAAAGATACTCAATACTCGATCTAATACCACACACGCTCATGTACGCTGTCTCATAATATGGAATGCTGAATAATAGGCAGTGGCAGAGGATGATTAGATCGAAAGCGGATTAGCCTTCAAGGTCCCTCCAGACTAGCGATCAGTCGATACTTGTACTCGTTTAGATTTGTTTTCGGTGACTTGCGACGTGATGCTTGGCTAATGACGTCACGTGAGGCGCGTGTTTTCTCAGTCACATTCGAAAGCGTAAATATTGGGAGCGAGAAAAAAAAAAACACGATTGCCAATTTCAGTTCTGATAAACGTTTTCTCCCACAATTCTGCTCGAAATAGTATCAACAAACGTACAAAAGTAATCGATCGACAAATGTAACATATTGGAGACATGTGAGGACGAAGAGACAGAATAAACACATCAATTTGCTTCTTCTTATTATTATTATACTCGTCGTACGTACTTGCCAAATGAGTTCTCTAATCCAACCCCGCCCAACTCGCCACTTAATTCAAACGCACTAACAACAAATGGGAATAGTTATGCATTGAAATTTATTTCCTAAAAAATATTTACGTTTGGTTCGAAGAATATTGATGCAGATAAAAATGTTAGAAAATTGAGTCTGCAATATTATTCTTAAAAATAAGGTGCGCACCTCAAAAATAATACTGTAAACTTTAGTTTCTAAAGTACAAAATCATTATTTATCGATACAGAAATTTATCGGTATCAAAAATGCTTTTAAAAAAAATTTTAATTTTTTCAACAAATAATTTTAGAAGATAAAAACAAATTTGCTCAACATCAAGATATTATTAGGCTATATCTGAGCAATTATTCTAACAATAATATTTAAAGAGTGCACTAGTACAACTACCAATTTTAAAAATGATATTCGTTCCACGTAAGTAATATAGTGTGTCCTTAAATTAACGTAGTTTTTAAAAAACGAATAAACAAGTCAAATTTTAATGAAAATGAACTATTTT
>JAQGAY010000188.1:0-40268 GCA_034698085.1 Polydesmus angustus | reverse complement strand
ACTGCATCTCGGCACGTGCCGGCATCTACCATAGGATTAATGCAAAATTTTTCAAATTTCCTTGAGCGCATTAATACTTAGTTGTAGAAGTTCACATTCTAAAAATTGTTTTTTATTTTTTAATGGGAGGTGTTGTTGTATGTAAATATTAAAAAATTAATTCAATTTCATTAAAATTTGACTTGTTTATTTGCTTTTCAAAACGTCGTATATTTACGGACACACTGTACTATACTTACCACATTCGTTCACACTAAAAACAATCGTTCCCTACTAAAAAAATTGATGAACAATGTTATTTTACAGTTATCAATTATAATTTTAAATTAATTGTTATTACTGTATTATTAAAATAAGTTTTTCTTTTATGATTTTTCTTTTTTTCTTTTTAATTGAATATTTAAAAAAAATGATTGCTTTTTATTTCCAACGCTTCCAAAATAATAGTCGTCAGGCGATGAGCATTGAGCAAACACTCTGATAATAATATGCACGCTAATGCGCACGCCATTCGTTTCTTATCTGGTAAAACGCGAAATGTTTGTCGCAGTTTAAAAATTATTTAAAGGGATGGGGTTGGCGGTTGGGAAAAGCGCGGGTGGTATACGCGATGATGGAATGAATGAAGAAGTAAACAAGATGGCGGCGGTGCCAACATCAAAGCGGCGCATCGTCTGCTAAAACTGTTGCTACTATTTAAGCTCTTTCCCGCTTTTTACTCATCTATTTATTTTTTCGCATTCTAAAATTCCTCAAAAATGAAAACATTTTTTTTAGTCTATTTTTTGGCGTTGTTTAAGATGAGCACTTTAGCGGCTTCTTCTTCTTCGTCTTGTGTTGTTCAATAAAGGAGACAAAGTTGAATCTATTCACTCAACACTTGCTTCATTTAGGAGCTTTTTTTCTTTCTTTCTTTTTTTTTAGTTGAACTCTCAATAATTTCAACTACAATACTAATTAACCGAATCCCAATTTTTATTTGAAAGAAAAATAAAAAATGTGTTTCAATTTTTACTATTTTTGTTATTATTTCAAAAGTTAAATTCCTGAGCATCCAAAATTCGAAAACGGTAAAAAGTTGAACAATGAAATTTATTTGCTTTATTTAATTTGATGTTTTTAAAATACAGTAAAACATTTGGGATTTTTATTGGCATTTTCACGAGTTCATTGTACCCCAATTCTGCTTCTGTTGAGTGCGCTCCCAATTGAGCTTTGATGACAATTGCTCGGATCAAATTCACATTATTTTTCCAAATTTTGTTATCTAAATAATTAGTTTGCGGAGCGAAACTTGTGTCAATTGAAGTTTTCCCGCATTTATTTTAATTTAATTCTTTCTACATACTGTGTTTCTATGTATTTTCAATTTAAATCCCAATTTTGTTTTGCTTCTTTTGACCTGGTCGTAATTAGTGGAGTTGTACTGCATTTATGAATAACGTTGAAAGTGACGTAGATGCGCGACGTGACGCGTGGAACAATCGTTATGAACAGAACTGTTATGATTGATCGCATCTCGCGCTAAGCAATTACGAGAACCACCAACGACGAGGGTTGTGGTGCCGGCGAGATGAGTGCGACATTTTTTTTTTTACTGTACCGGTATGTAAAATGTCGGTAGAGCGAACGTCGATTGTATTTCGATGTAATTATCAATTTTTAATTTAAATTTCATTTTAAAATGATTTTTGATTCATATACCATGTGACTAAGTTCACGTTGTGGCTATTCAATAGATGATAAAAAGCATGCTAATTTAGGATCCAGCGCTTGCCAGCACTTTTACGTAATTATGTATTCAAATGTTGGTTTATCTAAAAATTGTTCGTAAAAATCTAATTTCGTTTGATAAAATCTCTTTGTGATGGCTAAATCTAAATTTTTTATATAGAAGTTTGTTATTACATCCGAACGAATCTTTTGGAGGAAATTATGATCGATACAACGAAATATTCATGAAAAAGACTTCAAAATTTATTGATCTATTTATTGGTTAAGTTTCATATCGATTTTGAGCATTTTTTTAAATTTGTTTTGTGAATTTCGTTAAATCGACTTTTCACGGTAATGATTTCTTTCACCGTCATTTCCTATGTTTATTTTATCAAAAGAAGAAGAGTGTAATAATTCTTTTCTTTTTCTTTTTTTTTTTTTTTTCTCGAGGTTATTTTTTTTTAAAAAAAACGAAAGATGATTATGTATTTTTGCGTTGTTTGCGATTTTTACTATGGAAATACGATGAAAGAAAAATTTACTTAACTTCGATAATAAAAAAAAAATTAAAAAAAATGTTTACCACAAATAAAATACAAATATATTTAATAGGTTTCTAAGTGCAACATTACGCTATATTGATTCATGCAAAAAAAAATTATTTTGAATGTTTGAAAGAAAATTTCATCTTTTGGTGGAGAATTTTTTCCTTCTCCATTTCGTTGGTTTCAAAAGACCAATAATTGATGTTTACCAAAGTCAATAAATAGGGATTTCGAAACACAATTATTTTATTTCTCTTTTTTATTTGAAGAAGATGAAAATTCTATTCGAATTTGAATTTTTTTTTTCAATAGTAGTTTATAATGGGGAGTTTGCAGCAAAAAGTTTGATTCTCAATTGCTTTTAACAAGATTTTTTCCGTTGCCATGTGGTACATTAAAATAACTAAAAAAATTATTTAACAGAGAATATGCGGATTTTAAAATGTTTGTCCTTTCTAAAACTTTGATTTAGAATCTAAATTTTGCGGCGTTGTATTTTTCAAAAATTTTATCTTGGACGAACAAACATTTTGTTGTTTGCTTGAAAATTTTTTTAAGACTACATTGTACTACATTTTTTTTTGCTGTATCGATATTGGTTCTGTTTTTAAAAAAATGCAGATTCGAATTTATGAATTAATTTACATAAAAACTACGCATTCACGATTAGTTAACGGCGACCACATGTGAATTTTTGAAATTTGTTTTTAAAAAAAATAACCTTTAAAAAAATATTAATGACTTTTGATCTGTTTTCTGCAATACATGATAAATAAATAAAAATTTGAGGTAGACCATTTTTTTATTTATTTATTTTTTTATAGAAAAATTGTTTTTTTTTATTTATTTTTTCTATGATTCGATTTTGTAAATAATTTGAAAAACTAGGTTGACCAATATTTCATTTGCGGAAAACAGTAATATTTCTTTCCCGTGTCCACTTCACTACTCTCTCCCTCTTTCTCTCCCTCAATGCGTTTGTCATATCGTAATTTATCGATATAAAAAAAATAAATAAAAAAATATGGGGAGAAAATAAACGTTTCATGTTTTGTGTAATGCAATTTGGAATGAAATAATTTTTGGTCTCATGCAACCAGAAGGCGCAACTAATGCATCAGGATCGAAATATGATGAATGGAATTGTTATTTCTTTTGATATTGACTTTTTTTATTTTTCTTTTTTTCGACCAAGTTAAAGTATCCAAACGAATTTTTGTGACGTAATGAAATTAAGTTGACGCAAAAAGAAGTACAGTATTTTTTTCCCCTTACTCGATTCTTGCGGAACGTAATCTTTTTGAGATGGAAACGTTTGTAGTCTTACGCTCCGTTTGCATTTTAAAATTATTGATAATTATATGCAAAAAAATTTCTGAATTTTTCTCGCTATTATCTTTAACTTTTGTGCATTTTTCTGTAGATTTTTTAACTTCGAGTTATTTTTTTTATGGCGGTATTGCATTCTTTTTTAAGGTTTTTTAATTTGCATCTTAACTTTCTGCTACATTTAAATTTTATTAATTTCTCTTTTATTTTATTTTATTAAGTTTCTACCAAGCACATGCGCAGTGACATTCGAAATTACACTTTTCTATTTACAAGTCTATTTTTCTGCTGTTTTTAATTTTTTTAGTCCAAAATTTTAAACTAACATACGAGTTTATTTCTGTATAAAAAGTCGAGGGCAAATCGTAGCCGGAAGTTCATGTACCGGTCCTAACCTCTTCACCGCACCTTCGAAATAAATGTCCCGTCGGAGCGTTCACTCACTCGTTCTCCCTCACCGCTCATTCTCGTCTTCACCGCCCACTCTCATTTTTTTTCTTGATCCATGTGGATCATAACCTACGTATACAACTATCCATCAAGTCCAAGTCATCAATTTTCAAACAACCTTCGCCAACCAACGTAGTCCATCGAAATTGAGGGTGGGAATATGAGGGAGAGGAGAGGAAGAAGAAAAGAAAGAGAAAAAATTGGATACAAAAACAAGATGGCTGCCTGAAAATGATTTCGATATAAAACCATAAAAGGGCCACCGTGAATGATGTCATAGATAGCAAAAAGTTGTTTACTACACATAAAAAGCACGATATGTATCGCATGCCGTAAATACATCACTCCTTCTCTCTCTTTCACTCTCTCTCTCTTTTGCCCTCTCCTATTCATATACAACGGAATAAAAGTTGTTCGCTTGTGATTTTCGATTGTTCCCTATTTTTTATTCGATTTCGTCTTAAGCGATCGCAACGAAGCGCCGAAAAAGTACAGCATAAATTTCTTTAGTTAAATAAACGTATATAGTTTTGCTCCAGTAAATATTCGAGGAAATATCCACGGAGAAATAACGAACGTTTAAAGCGAAATTCTCGATACAACGCTCAGAAAGTCACAGTGCTGTTGCAAAATCTCCACTTTGTAAACGCAATCATGAATCATAAGAATTGAAAAACGATTTTCTAAAACAATTTCTTAATAATTATTATTAAAAGAGTTACGATACGGTAGGGTTTTTTTTCATTTCGTTAAGAATGCAATATCGTATACACGGTATACCGATAAAAAACGAGCCCAAATCTATTTAACAATCTAAAGTTACTGTATACATTTTCTTGACAGATATTTATTTATTTTTGTTTTATTGCGAGTTTTAACAACTCAGATAGAAAAACTTTAATGATTTTTTAACATTTAATTGTTCTATTCTGTTTTTTTATATCCTCCTTTAGTCTCCACACAAGCCCGACACTCACTATGCCCGGCTGCATTGATCCTAGCTTGATCAAACTCGCTTCATGTAGCCTAACGTTGCCGCACTTCTTCAATATTCTAGACTTGAATTAAGTAAACTATAAAATGTATGATATGATGGATGAAAAGGTTTGCAAGGCAAATGTGCAATGCAAGACATTGAAGAAGTACATGTACTGTATAAGCATGAGATGAAACTGATCAAACTGGAATATATGTAGTGAGTGGGTTGATGCATATTTATATTGAGGCCAAAAGAGCCTCATGTTATTGTCAAAAGTATTGTGCAAAATGTCATTGAAACTAATTCCGGTGGCTTTATTATTAATATTTTTTTTTTGGAACACTTTGTACATAGGATAATTTTTTTTTTTTTATAAAAAGTATTTGTTAATGAAAATGCAAAAAGTAGATGAAATACAAAAATAAATTGGAATAAAAATGGAAACTGGGAACTAAAATTGAAAGCAGAAAAATAATCAAGGGATTAAACGCAATCAAAGAAATTAAATGCAGCAGAAGAGTTAAGTCAAATATTAAAAAGGAAAAAAAAAATAGGGGAAAATAGATTAAAAGAAAGAAAGAAATAACAAGCAAAAATTTAAAACAGCAACAAATAAAATGCAGAAGATGGTATTATGGCTGCAGAAAGTAAATGAAAAGAATATTAAAAATTTAAACTAGCAGCACAAAAATAGATTAAAAATCTATAAAAAAAAAATACATGTACCTTACGGTATATGAAAAAGCTGAAAAGTTGATGGAATAACTAAAAACAGCAAAGAAGAGATACTGTAGCTAAAATTTTAAAAACACCCGAATATGTTTAGAAAAGATAGCCTACATCATACTGTAATCTAGCTATATGGAAGTTGAAGGAAGGGTGTTTTCATGGGTTCAAACCCGGGATACTACCTTATCTTCTAAATTAAGTCGCGGCCCTCGTGAGCCTATTTGAGTTGATAAAACTCGAAATAAAACTAAAATAAATAAATAAATAAAATAAATGTACACAGCAAAAAGTAGATACCGTACATGTACAAAATAACACAAAAAAGAGAGGAAAAAAATTAAAAACAACATAAAAGTTCAAATCGAAAAAGTCATAATTGGTTGACATTAATAATATTATCAGTTACACTTATGTAAGACAAATTAAAATCAGCAAAACATTTGTCGAAAATTTATTATTGAAAATAGCACAGTTTGCAGTGGAATATTACTCCGTACTGAATTTACTGTGGCTGGAGATTTTTTTTTTTTTAACGTTGTATCTTCGAAAAAGAATTGATTGTCTGGGAAAACTGGAGAGACTAACCGATTCCTTTATTTGTTATGGGACATTTAACACCGTATCTGATTACAAAGTGCAGGCTCCGCCTCTCCTCCCACCCGTGAAAATCACCACCCACTCGGCGTGTTTCGAGGCGGAAAAACGAGTCGTTAGATCGTAGTTAATAAAATAACATCGGTAAATCCGTCATTCGCCATTGTTGGAATATTTGCTCAGCATTTCTAAACAGATCATGCAATTTTTTTTCTTTTTTCTTTTTTCCCTTTTTCCTTTTTATCTTTCTTATATATTTTTTTTTTCTTTTCTATTTTATCTTTGTGTTTCACTATTTGCTACCGCCATGTTTACTTACTTTCGTCTATTGTTGCCTTTGAGCTATTCCTGGGAGAAAAAGTTGCGAAGATCTCTCTTACTAAGCCTACACGCACTACACTCTACCTTGGCTAAATTTAGGAGCGGGAATAAGGGAATTGGATTTGCAAAAAGGATACGAATAACAAATTTAGGCCGACAATTCTCGATTCCACGTTTGTTTTTTTTAACAATTCGCTTTTTTCTCATCATACTTCCGGTGCATTATGCTGTTGGTAAAATAGGAAAAGTTTTAAATTTTTATTTTTAGAACAATTCAAACGAAAAAAAAAAATGATGAAAATTTAAGAAAAATAAGAAAATTTAGCAAAAAATGTAGAAGTTTTTAACTAAAAAATTGATAAAATTTGTTGATTAATAGAAATTATTAAATGTAAATTACAAATTGCAAGGCGTTAATTTAAAATTAAATAAATGTAAAAGCACGATCAGAATTAGAAAAAATAATCGAAAATTTGTATAATTTGCGTAAAAATTTATCAAAATTGCCAAAAAAATTAATTTCCAGTTTTATTCATTGTATGAGATATTTTTTTTAATATTTTTAATAAATTTTCATTAAACTTTAAAAATGTTTACAATTACAATACATTATTGTATGGTATTTTTGGTATTACATTTTATTAATTTTTTAGTCATAGATTGAAAAGTAAGATCGCACTAACCTAATTTAGAAACAATTAATTGAATGGAAAAATCGTATTTTCAAGCATCTTTTTTTCCGCCACCAGACAGTCCGACCTGTACTTAGAAAACCGTAAAATCGAGGTTTTGCTTTGCACTGGCGCTGGAAGCAGACAGACTTTTATCGTCACCGTGCGCATTCGTTCTCATCTGTATCGCACTTTGACGTCGCCTTCCATCTTTCTTTGGCTTCTGTACGTACAGTAGATAGGAATCGCAGTTGTGACGGCGTCACGTATCCGTTCAACGTCCGGTTCCAGCGCTCCGGTACGAGCGTTTTGTAGACGAGCACGCACCGGCGACGCACGTACCAGGGGCGATGGAGCAGCAAAAGGGAGGGGGCATAGAGAGAGAGATAAGAAGAACGAGATAGCAAATGAGGCTGAACAAACACTTGGGGAAATTATTATGGAAGTTAATCTCACTCTCGGTAATACTAAACCCATCTCTTTAAGGCTTGAGGAGAGGGGGTTAAGTGGAGTGGGTGGAAGACAACAATCCTTACCAATCCAACACATTAGTGCTTTTAGAATACTCGTTTAACGTTCTTTTTAGTTATTAATTTTGTAAATAAGAAAAAAAAATTTAAATGTTTTTCAGCGAAAAAAAAACTTGGTAATAATGAATACCGGTATCGAATTTCTTTATTTTTTCTCTATTTGCTGGCTTATGAAAATTGATGGCTAAGCTGAGCGAAAGAATGAGGACCGGAAGTGCGAAAAATTAAGACTCGAATTTTAATAAAAAGCACAGCAAAATATGAAACTTTGCAAAAAATTCGTTTGAAAGCTTAAATTTAAAAAAAAAATATGTTTTTTTTTTCCATATTTTAAAGGCATATTCTAAAAATTGTTTTTTTTTTATTAAATCGGATTTGTTGCTGAATGAAAATATAAAAAATTAATTTTTTTTCATGAAAATTTGACTTATTTATTCATTTTTTAATAGCACACAGTAAAATGTGTTATTTTTTGTTTCTTATTAAAATACAGTACCGGTATGTAATATTTTTGTTTTGTTGTTTTTAATTTTTTTTTTAAACTTAATTTGTTTTACTGCAAAATCGATATTTTTATTTGATGATTAATACTTTTGTTTTTCTTTTTTTTTTATAGGTAAGAAAAATGCTTGTTTACTTTATAAGTTGGTCTGATAAAACAATTGAAAGCATCACACGGTACGTTATCTTAAAGTTTTGTCATTTTTTCCCCTCGGTAATTTATCTACGTAATTAAGAAAATTCAGTCATTAATGTTGGGAGTTTTAATTTTTGTGAATATTTTTTATGAGAGTTTTAGTTTTTTATCGTTTTATAATTTTAAATGAAATTGTTTTTTGAAAGCATTTCGAATCTTTCATAGCCACCGGAAAGGCAGTTTTATTTCAACTTGGTTTTACACTAATTCCAATTCGTTATACCTTCTACTTAAATATTATTTCGCCGCTACCAAAGGAGATTATTAGAAAAATCAGAAGAATTTATGGTTTGGGTTTTTTTGAAATACCAAAGTCATTATTGACTTTTAAGATAATAAATTTACATAATTTTTTTCTTCTTCTACAGTAGTTGTAAACTGGTGAAATAAAAACGAGCTATAAATTGTGCTTTGAAGCAGTTTGAAGCTTGATTTAGTTTTTATGTTAAAGTTTGAAACGGCTAATATTGATTTTTTTGTCTTGTTTTATCGAATTAAACTCGTTTCTGACCGATTATTTCTATTTTTCTACGCACGGTCGTAATTATCGAAAGAATTGAGTTTCTCCAAAACGACTTAATTGGCTTAATCTGTCCGTTAGTGGCGCTGCCGACAATCCTACATTTTACAAAAGTACTTTATTAAGAGAACTAATGTTGACCATTCCGCCCTCATTAACATAGTCAACTTAATTAAAATTTACGACAAAAGTCGAGTGTTAACATCGCCAAATTTGTAGAAAAACAAATTAACAGCAAGTAATTTTTTTTGTCCAGATAACAAAAATTTAATTAAATTAGCGATAATTATTATTTATCGCGTAAATAAATTTTGCTCGTTTAATCTTAGTTGCGAGCGCGCGCCATCTGTGAGCGAATGGAAAAGGGGGAGGAGTGTAGAGCGGTTGGGGCCATAAAAGTAGGGTCATCAACGCTGCGTGTTTAAGTCCATTATTTATGGACTCTTACACCTTATGTTGGCTTTTATGTGTTTTATCGAAATAGGAATGTGATGCATAAGTCATAAGGTGTATAGTCATCAACTCTCCCTTTGGTCTCTGGAGAGCCGGTCAAAGGGCCATTAGCACATATCGGACTTGATCCTCACCACTACTCTAGCGAAACCAGACCGAACAATTGAAGCGTACACAGGGGGCGCTGAAAGAGGAGAAACGAAAATGCCGGTTCGCAACGGTTCTTCCAAACCGCTAGCTTAAATTTATTTACTGTACTATGGCTACTAATATTTCGTTGCTACAGAAGATTTAGTTTTTTTATAAATTTTAACTTACACTCATCTAAACTTGTTGTAACACGTGTTTAAACCTATTTTTCTACCGAAATGGGACTAGGCTAAAACGTTGATGAATGGCTTGTTGTGTTTTAAAATACGTATTCCAGCTTGAAAATACTGTATGTTTGTTGCGCAAACCTTATTTTTAAAGTCTCGTGTAAGTTTTGATTTTTTTTCTAAAAAGTTATTTATCAAATAAATCTAATCTTCGTAACTTGAAATAACAATTAAGTCGCTAAATCTAGATTTAGAAATTCAGTGCAGCGACATACCGTGTTTTTCAGAAAATAAGACACTGTTTTAAATGGTTTTTTTAAGAAAAAACGCAAAAGGGCTTATTTTTGATGTAGGTCTTATTATACACCTACTGTAATACTTTTTTACACGGATTTTTTTTTACACGAATTTGAAATAAAACGGTTTCAAAATAAAATTTCATACTCTTTTTACACGAGAAATTTTGCGATAACACGGGTTTTTAACCAATTTCAAAAATATTTTTTGCTTATTTTGGGAATTTTTCAAATTTTTCATACCTTTATTTATGTATTAATTATAATTTGATAATACTGTATGTATTTTTCGGTAGCCCTTATATGATGTCACAGAATTCCCCCATTACTTTTTTTACACGTGTTTTTATTTGTAGATCCTCTTTTTACATTCTTGCTGTAGTTAATTGAAAAAAATCCCGCATTTTTCTGGTTATAAATTTTTTTACTGGGTTTTACCATTATTATGATTAAAAAAGTAAATGTCTGCTATTAATAATACTGGTGCACGTACCGGTAGTAGTTCTCCCTAACAAAGAATACACTTGGGGCTTATTTTTTGAGTCGGGCTTATTTTCTAAGAAACAAGGTAGAAACATTTTTCTACTACTCCTGGTACTCAATCGTTTTTCTCTAAATTTAGAGTGTGGACCAACATATTTTTTTAATTATGTTTTGAACTTGTTTTAATAAATATATTTTTGTTGCTTTAATATTCAACTACTGTATGTGTATTCGTATTTGATTTTTGCTGGCGAACCGGCAGTTGAATGTTTGTATCACACGCGTGTGTCGGTGGTAGAGGTAGTGTCCAGCGGGTGGTGAGGTATTATCCGTAGGGTTGAGTCTCCACAGCCGGTTCTACTTCTACAATGGGTCTAGTAGGAGTAGGACAATGAGAGCGGTGTATGGGTCTGGCTACGGATGAATGAGCCGAGGGAGGGAGCGGGTAGGTGGTGTGCTCAGTCGGATGGCACGTGCCTGCCCTTTCTATTAAGCAATTGTGATAGGTTTGTAGGACTCTTGTGGTTTGGCTCTCGGTAGGGGGCCCTCTTAAAAGGTAGTAGAGCCTTTCACTCATTCTTCCTTCACCCTGTTCGTCTTCAAGGTTGAATGAAAAGTTTGACGTAAAACGAAGGGGGATTTTTTTTACGTGTTTTCTCAACAAAATACACACACGTGTTAGCTTTCTTCTCCTTTTTTACTTTTTTTTTTTTTTTTTATTTTTTTTTTTAGGAAAAGAAGAAATATTATTGTTGAAGTGTTAAAATGCGATGAAAAAATATTGAGGTGGTTTTTACACAACTTAATTTAAATTTATTGTTAGTTGAACAAAACTTGAAATGCTTATTTATTACAGCGTATCAGTCATTAGAGAAACTCTCGGTAAGAGGATTTTTGCTTTTATTTACGTAAAGGCTGGTAAAGGTGATCGTTGATAACTTATTTTAAGGATGGTAATTGCAGTACAGTATGGTCGTCTGTTACGGTAATAAGGAAAGGATTTTAGATGGGAGTGTATTTATGTAGTATGCAACACACGCATTTACTTATGGAATCACTCTTATGATTACAATGCTATTACAGTAACTATCTAACGTGTGTTTTTAAATATACGAATTTTTTCAAAAACGAATAAAGAAGTCAAATTTTAATGAAAATGAATTAATTTTTTGATATTTACATACAACAACATCTCCGATTTAATGAAAAGAAAAAACAATTATTAGAATATGGCCTCTCCAACTGAGTCGGCACATGTCAACTCGATTAGCAAACTTTTTAATAACTATCTCGCACGTGTCTGGTTAGATGTTGGCAAACACGCGTAACATGTGCCGACTTAGTGGGGAAGGTCACATGCCAGATGTTATTTTTCATTGTTAAATCGGTAATGTTGTTGTTACTAAATATGAAAAAACTAATTTATTTTTATTAAAATTTGACTTGTTTATTCGCTTTTTAAATTGAAAATTTTGGTAATTGAGTTAACATGTGCCGACTCAGTTGGAGAGGGCATATTTTAAAAATTGTTTCTTTCTCATTAAATCGGAGATGTGGTGGTACCGTATGAAAATATTAAAAAATCAATTCATTTTAATTAAAATTTGACTTGGATTATAATTTTAGAATTACAATACAGTACAAATCTGACAAACAACTTATTAACGGTATTTTTTTAAAAAAAATTAATTTACTACACCCAGTATAATAGTGAAATACTTTAATAATTAAGCGAAAGTATAGAGCGCATGCGCTAATTTTATGGTAGGCCTACGTGTATTATAAATATTTATATGGAAGTAAATTTAAAAGTTACAATAACATTAATAAATTTTTTTTTTAAAAAAAACATATTTGGCGTGTTTAAAATAGTCATAGTAATAATGAACAATGAAATGAATTTTATTTTCAATTTACAGTACTGTACAGAACCGTATTTATAAAAAAACAAAAATTTTCAGAATTTAAAGGAACACTAAAAGTTTACTTCCGATGCTATTCTTATAATATTAAAACCGGGTGTGGTGCTTTAAATGGACATTTATTGCTTCCAAGGGTTATATAACAGTTTTTTTTTAGAACAGTACTGTTATTAATAAAATAAAAATTTATAGATAAGAATCTAAAAAAATTGACGATGAAAACAAATTTCGAGCTAGTTTTAAACTTAACTTGGTTTTTCAAACGATAAGAATTATTTTGCTTTATTTATGTTTCCGTTAGATTTTTTTTGTTTACATTAATCCTATCATAAATCTTTTTTTTTTTTTTTTGGCTTGGTTTTTTTTTTTTTTTTCAGTAAATTTTTCGCTACGGAATTACTAAATTAATTTGTTAAATATGAGTTTGAAAGGATTTTGGTAAACAGCATTTTCGAAGTTACCGTTTATAGTAAAAAGGTCAAACACGATATTTACATTAATTAACGAGCAAATTAAATGTCATAACAATACAGTACAGTAACGGCGAATTAGAGCGCTCCGTTTAATTCTCTTAATCTGCGTTGCATTAGCCAAATGCAGTGAAATAAATTACGGAAGAGAAAAAAATGATAAAAAATATATATACTGTATTTGATTTTATTAGTGTTAGTGCACTCTGTTTAGTCGGTTTTCGAGGAAAACAGACGAATAAATTGCGAAAGTGTACGCTTGTGGTATAAAAAAAATTATTTTGAAGAAAATAGAAAATATGGCTGGAATTTTTTTCGTGTTCGGAGAAAATTCCGAGAACGAAAAGACCATTTATTTATTTCAAATTAATGTCTATGTATTAAATTGTCGTCTGCTTTTACTGAGAAACTACGAAATTGTCACTTTGGAGCAATTAACTTTACGTTTTCGTTTCGGAAACATTATAATAACTCTTCCGCTTACGTGAAATTACGTCAAAAAATCTAATAATAACAGAAAAAAAGTCTTCTACCGTTTCCTTATTTTTTTTTTATTTATTTGTTTTTACGAGTATATTTTTTTTCGATTTTTGAGGCGAGTTTATTCAAGCGGAGTAAATAAACCACTAGAGTAAAAGTTCACAAATTTGCGAGGAAAATTAGAACACAACGTACTACCGAATAGTGAACATTTAGGGAAAGTTTTAATGGAAATTTTGTATTACCGTATTATTTTTAAAATTATCTTAAGTAGCAATTTTGATCAAAGTTATGTTTGAAATTTTTAGCAGAATTTGTTAAAACTAGACTGAAAACTACCAATAAAACAAGAATGAGATAAAAGTAATTCACTGAGGGGCATCAAAATATTATCGAAAAAAAAAAATTAATAATTTTTGGTACTAAGGTAAATATGAATGACGAAACCAACAAAATTGAAACGAACCGTAAATATCATTTTCAGTATATCCCTTAAGCGAGTTTATTAGGAGCTAATGTTTCGTTTGTACAGTATTTGTTTAGACTGGGATGTTGGAAGGGCATAAATGACAAGATTTGATTGGGGTTGAAATTTATAGTGTGGTGAAATGTATAATGGCTTACGATTTAGAAAAAAAATGTTTTTAAAACGTTGAGTTGGAGAAGAAACTGAGCACCCCAACGGATGGATGATAGAGGTGGGAAGAAAAATGTTATGAGAAACGAAAGATATGTGCGGCGGAAAGATGATAAAATCTCCTTCTAAGACATATTTTAGTTATTTTGAAGCATAAATTTAGTTTGCGAGAAATGCAAGTCGCAATTAGAATTAAAAATAGCTTAGAGCAAAAATTAATTAAATAAATGTTTGTTTAAGGAAAGTTTTGGAACAAGTATTGCTAATCTTCAGAATAAGTATTTAATTTTTCAACCTAAACGAATAAACTATGGCACATTTACAATTTCAAAAGAAAATTTTTAAGTAAACCCAAAATGAAGATTAAAATTTAAAAGTTCCTAAAATTAAATTATGAGAAATTATTCTAGAAAACTAAATACAGTACAGTATAATGTAATATGTATTTTTAAAAAGCATCATTTAAAATTTAAAGGTTTTAGTTACATTATATAAGTTTAAAATTAATTGAGTTTTGAAATTATAATTTAATTTTGAATATTTGATTTAGTTAGAACTTTAATTTGAGTTAAATGAAGCAAATACAAATTCTAGTATTCGTAATCGCCTGTGATACATAATAATTATTATAACTTTTAAGTGATTGCTTAATCTTCACGGTATATTCAATAAATGCGCTATAGGTGCTGCTTAAGAGAAATACTTTTGTTTTAGGGGACTTCTAGACTGCTGTACTTTAGAAGGACTTAAATTTATAAAATTAATCGTAATAACAGCAGACGATTTTAACGAAGCAACAGGTTAAAAGTAAAACGACTTTTTTTTTTTTTATCAATAACATGGCACATTTCTATAAGGAAACACTTATATGAGTTACTTATACTTATACAAATACATTATTCTTTTTTTATAGTAAATTCTATTCATTTATGCTATTCCTTATTCTGTGCAAGACGATTATTATTACCGCTCTAAGAATTATTTCTACGGGAATTAATGAAATTGTTTAATCAAAAAACCGAAAGTAATAAACGAGTAATTTAAAATCGTGGAAACCATTTTTGTTTAATTTATTTTTTTTTTTAAATTTTTTATAATGAGCAAAAAATAAATTTCTGGGAAATTAAGCATTTGTTAATATCAAGAAATCTTGGAACAACTTTAGGCAAATTTAGCAAATGGAAGTCTTCATCGTGTTTTTTTTTTTTATTTTTTTTTTATTTATTTATTATTTTTTTATTATTATTGGTTAACTTGTATTTATTTATACCCGCACTTAACTGGAAGAGAAGAAATAAAAACACCGTACAACAAACAAAAAAAAAATCAAATAAAAATATCAAGCACGTAGTTTAGTCTTAGTTTATTGCCAGCTTTCTTCTACTTTATATTATCCTCGAAATGGTCGGAAAAAGTCATTAAATTGTAAAGTTATAAAAGATTATTGTGGAGGAAGCAGAGAGGATGATGATCGAGCTTGAGGTGTATCAAACAAATTTAACAAGAGAACGCTTAGATATTTGACTTTGTACAACTAAGATTGTCTTATTAAAAAAACATGAGAGTATATTAAAAAAAAAAAAAAAAAAGCTAACGAAAAGTCTCTTTCCATACATTTTTCTCCCTCTTCTATTCAGATTCTATAACTATCAAACTAAATTAGCATGCATCAAAAAAATGGTTCTTAAAAAGAACAAGTTGAAAGGAAGAAAAAAAAAAAGAAGAGAAGATGAAGAAAGATGCCAAATTGCTTTTTATAAGAAAAGAACCGTTTGATGCATTGTATTATATTAGACAAGAAATATTTTCCTGTGGGATTTGAAATAAATACTGAAAATGGTGGAGAAATTTTCTATTAACAAAGAAAAAAAAAATATTGTCTTGAGTTTTTTTTTCTTTTTGTTTTAGTGAAGATTTATTTTTGTTGTTAGTTATTTTTTTTTTATCTTTGAAAAAAAATTGACAGGTCTTTTTTTGTGCGCGTTAGTGGTCGTTTTGTGACAAATTTACGGAAACAACGCGTGTCTTACAATCAATTCAATTACGAATTGAGAAAATATTGATAAATATATTTTTTTTTATAAAATTTTATTTTTTGCTTTTAACTATGATTGATTAATTTATATAATTGGTTGATACTACTGTATTTGATTTAAAGCGATTTAATCTAAATCAAATTTTTTTTTTTTATAAAAAACCGATTACTGATATAAGAAATTTGATTTTTAATAAAAAAAGAGGAATTCGTTGAAACAAGTTTAAAGATATTTCTTATACGGTATATGAACTAAGCAAGAATTATTAATGAAAAGAAGGAAAAAACTAAGAATTATTTTCAGGATTTTACAAAATTAGTTCTATGATTAAAAAAAGAATTCAAAGTTTGCTCAAGACTGCGTAAAACTAAGTTATGCTCGTGCAATTAGCAAAATTTAATTTTATTACAGTATATATGTACTGGAAAACTATTTGTATAATGACTAAAATTATTATTATTATTATTTTTTTTTGATTTTGTTTTTGATTCGGTTTTTGCTGTCCTATCCTGACCCACCTAACTCTGTTGTATAGCTTATAATTTAGTTGTAGAAGGATTAAAAATAGTTTTTTAATGAGTAAAGTAAAATAATATTAAAAAATAAATATATACTGTATCCGAGATAGTAAAAATTAATTTAAGAAATCGTAATTTCAGAAATTAAGAATGAGTAAAAATAGATTCTTGGTTTAAAAATGAATAGAAATTAGTTAAAAATGAGTAGAAATTAGTTTAAAAATGAGTAGCTCGTTGAGCAATGAGGAAGTATTGCACGCAGTACAAAAGTACCGTACCGTAAATGAAAATTAGTTCCAAATGAACCAACAATAATTTGGTTCTTTGGTTTGGCTCTTGGGTTTCAACAATCCTTGGATTCGAGTTGCGTTTCATGGTCGAAACAGCATTCTCTTTCGTTATGTTGTCAATGTAAACAAGTTTGGAGTTTATTTTTCTTCCATGTTTTCATTTCAAATTTTGATATTTATTTATCTTTAGTTCGTTAGTTGTGTACACGTCAGTCGTTTGCTAGAAACGTTACAAATGTCACGTCTGTTGATGTCATCATCATCTATGATCGTGCCCTGATTTTTACCACATGCTCTCTCCCACCACTCATACTCACTCTCTCATTCTTTCTCTCTCACTCATTCTTCTATGTAACTTGGGACCTTTCAACTTAGCCAATTTCATTAGGTTTTCCGTTCACTCTGGAACGTTTCTTGTTTATTCAATAAATTGTTGCTCGTTAATTCGTTTTATATTTTCTTCTAAATGCCTGAGTTATTATTATTTTATAAATTTTCTAATGATGAAATTCAATGAAAAAAGTAAAAGTTGAGCAATTTACTTCAACTTTTATGTTTTTACATCTTTTTGGAATTTTTTTAAATTTTATTTATACGTTTCAAATTAATATTCAAATCTATACAGTTTTAAATCGTTTCATCTTATTTATCAATCTACGAGTATATAATTTTATTTTTGAATACCGGTACATTAAAAATTATGGATTTTTTAAAAAAATAATTTAGTTTCTAATATTACATTTATTTATTTATATTATTGAAAATGCTAGCTTATATTTATGATTAAATAAACATTTATTCTACCTTTTTCCAAATAAAATCCACAACAATATTTTTGTTGATTTTCCATATGAAAATGTTTCATTGGAAAAGAATAGGTTAAACTTTTTCTTCAATCATAAAAACGTGAAAAAATAAAATGTATAGTTTAGGGAATTAACTTTTGTTATTTAAAAGTAAATAAATGTCGTTTCGTATGCAAATTTTGTTGTTAGGTAAATATAAGCATAGAGTAGACTTTAACGATTGATAGAAATTTTTTTTGAAATATTACGTGAAGACTTTGCTATATTAGAATACACGAAGGTGTATTAAATTTTTCTTTTTTCATCTTGTATATCTATTTTTTTTTTCTTTGATGGGTGTGTGGGTGTTATGTTAGCGGAAGGAGGAAGGGGGGGTGTAATGTGTTCTGGCTTGAACTGTAGTCCAATTTTAAGGTTGAGTTTGTTGCATCAACCCTTGGGACTTGCGCAAAATAATTGGTTTCTGCGCTCGCTTCCATTTTTCTCCCGACAACTCCTGACTTTTCCCTTAAAATACCGTTATTTTCTCATTTTTTTTCTTTTTTATTCGAAAGGGGAAAACAAAAATATGGTAGAACATCATTTTCGAGATCGGCCTTGGGACTTTTTTCATTTTCCTCTTCAAAAAAAAAATAATAATAATACTGTGAAGAAGAAAAAATGCCGTTCATTTTGATATTACTGTATTCGAAAAGAGATGAAAGTTCCGAAGCTCAACACAAATCGAAAGCTGCTTACATTCTCATATTGAACTAATTTAGTCTCAAATAAATAAATAAATAAATAAATAATAAAATTTCTTCAAATACATTTTTAAAAAAAAAAATTTGGTAATGCTTTTGTATAACGTACTTTTATAGAATTCAACAAGTTTTTCGCTGTACTGTACTCTGGAAATTCGTTAGAGCAAATATAAAAGGAAAACGTGCGGAAAATTTGTTGAATTATACAAAATTAATATGAAATTTTCAAATAATAAATGCATACAATAATATTTTTTATGTAGAAAACTTTTGGAACAACATTTAAAAAATAAATACAGTAAAGCAATATATTGCTGTAAATTGAGAAATTCGTCATGTTGAGAATTTTGTTGTACTAACAAATTTGTGTTAACAATATTGTTGCACATTAAAATTTGTTGTGTTAATAGTTTTTATGTTTTATGAGCAAGATGAAGCGTAGTCGTTGAAATCTGCGAAATGTTATTATCTACGAAATCATTTCGCGCCGCTTATCTTTATTTTTCGTCATTTTGATTGCTTTTTATATTATTATCTGTTCGTGTTTTATTACGGATGTGACGGTGCTTGTTACCGCGCGGTCTCGCATTAGAACGATTATCCCGTATTATCAACGCCTAGTATTATCCTGGATTTTCCGCGGAATACGGAAAGTCTAAGTCGGGATACATGGATACACAATCATGTAAAGATTGAAGGAATGCCACTCTTTAGGAGTTTGGATTTATATAAGGGCAAAGCAAACATCATTTTGAAAGATCAAAAGTTTGCCTTTGCATTTAAAGTTTGTCAAAGTAAAATGCAAATAGTAAAAATCAATACAATTTACAAAATTTCATAAATAACGAAATAAATGATACCGGTATTTAATTAAACAGTTTTTACGGTAAAAATTTATTTAAATAACATTTTATTAAACATAGCTAGCCATAAATTTTCATCAGGGATCTACGAAACATACTGAAACATTCTCTCAACTCAAGTTTTTAGGCTACTATGTTTTATTTATTATTTTTTCATATTTCGGCTTGCAGTTGGTAAAAAAAAACATTGAATAAGAAGATGCTAATACTGGAATAATGATCGCTTTTTAAGGGTCTTAGGATATTGCTTAAGTTTGCTTGGAAGGGGTAAGGTCTCCTTTGGCTGACAAGAAGCGGATTTGGTTGTTAAATCCGAGAAGAGGAACCAAGAAAAAGAGCTTTATTTATTTATTTATTCTTTTCTTATTAGCTGAGGCGAACGGTTGGTTGGCTACGAAATGGGAACCGCTTGCAAAAGGCTGATAAGACCTCATCCATTGTTAAATCTATCGGTCCCTCCCGTCTACCTCCTCGCTCCACTGTCATAAAAATGTGTTGGTTCGGTGTGGGAAGAGATGAGCTGGATTTGATAGCAGTTGGTAGCCGAGTGCACAACTGAATGAAACATGTAATTTAAGCCTCCTCGAGTAATGTTAGACGTAAATGATGGTGAAAGCAAGTTTCCTTCGAGAAAGAAGAAAAAAATGGGCACACTCATTACACTATTTTGGCAAGTGGGATAAAAGCCCAATTAAGTTTGCTTGTAGCGTTGGGATGGGGAATATATCAATCTACCGGTTCGCGCTTACAAAAAAGATTAATTGTAACAAAATTAATAATAATTAAAAAAATGCGAATGTAGAATGAGAATGTAATGTCGTTTAAATGTGAGGAAACTTAGTTCAAATTTGTGCTGAGAACTTCTGTTGGAATTTGGGTAAGATCAAACTTTGGTAGGAAATCTTTAAGCAGAAATTTGGTATTTTGAGTATAAAGAACGTCGAAATTGAGTAAGAATTTAAATTCAAATTTGTTTAAGAGTTTTAGTAATTTAAATTTAATTAGGAACTTTTATTCGAATTTAAGTAAGAACTTTAAGTGCAATTTATATTTTTGTAAAACCTTGTAGTGCAGGATGAATTCATAATAAACTTGTTTCGAAATTGAGTAAAACTGTTTCGAAATTGTGTAAAACTGTTTTGAAATTTAGGAAACTTGTTTTAAAATAAAATAAATTAAATTGAAAATATATTTTTTATAATTGAAAATAAATTTCTCGTTCAAACAGTTTGAGTAAAAAGTCTTAAATTGAGTACAGTAATCGGAATAAGTAAAACATTGAATAAAAAAGGTAGATTTAAAAACAAATTTAGCAGAACTACTGAATGAGTGAAGTGAACTAAATACAGTAGTGAGAAAATTAATAATAAACTGAAGCTCCAAATAATAATTTGGAAAGATGAATGATGCAAGTAGCGTTTTTGCGAACCTGTAAGAACCCCAATCGCTTTCTTCTCCCCTTACTACTTCCCCCGCCATTGTTTATTATTATTTGGTAGGCGAAGCAGGTGTGTTGAGAGCCGTTTCCACGATAAAAACCAAATTAAGGAATCATTAGCACCTGAAACAATTAAGATGCGTATCTTGTTGTTTATTTTTATTTAAAGCTTTAAGTGATTTTTCTTGTCCGATTGATGCAACTTAAACATAGATAGATTTTTTTTTGCTACTTCTTAAAAAAAATAAATAATAATAATAATAAAAAAAAAGAATATTTTTTTTTTCTTTATTTATTTTATCGCTAAAAGAACAGGCCCGCAATTGATCACTAAAATAACTGGACGAGGCAGGTTGACTAATTGCATGTTGGGCTATGCTCATTAATAAAGATGGCGCCACCACGACGACGTATGTGTAAATATGATAAGAGAGGAGCCAAAAAAATTATAAGAAAGGAACAGGGTGAACATGGAAGGGGGGTGCACGGGGTGAACAAGGTAAAAAAAAAAATAAGTTATCCGAGAAAAGAGAAAGAAAATAGCTGTGTCCAACGACAATAACCTTTTAGTGAGTAAAAAAATATATATAAAAAACAAACATACAAGTACAGTGGTGTTATCGTGTTTCTTAACAAGAAACAACTTAATGACGTCATCATTTACATAGGCAAAAAGTCAGGGAGGAGGGAAAAAAAGTGAACAAAAATGGCGATTGGTTGCTTGGAAATTTACAAATTGGGATGAAATTTGTTATTTAGTGATTTTACTAATTTAACATTGTTGTTCGCTAGAGTTTTTTGTTGTTGTTTTTGTACTTATTACACGCATGCGCAGAAAATTTTAAAAAAATATATATTAATTTATTCAAGTTTATTAATAATTTTAAAGGAGAGGATTTTTTTTGTGCAGAGATGGTTAAAATTAGAAATGCACCTGCACAATAATCGAAGTAAAACTCACTAAATGCAAGTTTATTGTTAGTCCAATTTTTATGTTTACATTTTTAAAGCGTTTTAATATTCCGTTGCCACCGGATTTTTAAATCTAGAGAATGGTGGGCATTTTATAAAATGCCTTTATTAGAAAAAATCAGATTGCTTTTATAACCTGCTTCTGTACTTTTTATTAAAAATTGTCTGCTATTTTGGCAATTCATCTTAGTAAAATGTATAAAAGTAGTTTTTAACTGCCTTAAAATAAGTATTTGGCACTGTAAAAGTCGACAATGATTACCACCCTTAGTCTAAGTCTTGATTTAAAGTTTTGGTGGCAATAAGTGGTTTTTAAAACTTAAGTTAGTTTTAAAACAGAAATATGCAATATTACAAGTTTTGAGAGTGAAATTCACTGCAATTTACCGTAGGACTTTTCCGTTTTTTTTTTATTTCCCAAAGTAAATAAAAAAAGGCGAATAAATATTAGTTTTATATAATATTTTTGAAGAAAAAGAGACACTTTCCTTTCTGGTACCGCTGTAATAATATATTTATCGTTCATTATGTCTTCCGACTTTAAAAAAAAATTCCATTTTTTTTCATATAATTACACAGTATAAATTTGCACCGCTGATAGCCTAATTAGCTGCAATTTTGGATGTCTTGATTGCGAACATAATATAAATTTAATTAAGCGCATTTTTTCTCCCTCCACTTTAAATGAGACATAATATTTGCTTTCAAGGAGCTACTTTTTTTTGTTCTGTGTTTGGATAAAAACTTTATTGTTTTCTTAATTAAATCAGCAAGTAGTTGTTTGCCTTAGGTAACGAGATATCAAAGCGATAAAATTTTGGAATTCTCCAGCGAAATGTCGCTATAACGGATATATTTCTACCTGTGATTGCGAAATACAACCGCCGCAGGTTAAAAAAATAATATGTTCGTTAAAACAAAATTTTCTTCTAAAATGCTGCGTAGGAAAAAAAAAAAAACGGTATTTTGTTCAATTAAGATTTTCATCCAATTTTATATTCTATTGTATGCAGCAAAAATTTCGCTAAAAATAAAATGTGAAGCTGTTTTTTTAAAAAAAAGTATTTTTCGCGCGCGCGTTATTCATGCGCCATGTTGAATAATATTAGACGCGATTCCTCGCTTCTCTAGCTTTCTAATATTTTGGGTCCGCATGATTTTCGTTTGTGTTTTTCCTGACATTTATTTTGTTCAGTGAGACGTGGCTAATCGAATTCTTTTTAAGACGTCTATTTGTAACCCGATTTAGTTTTGGAGTTTTCGCTAACGATTTTTCTCCGGCGTCACATCGCGCCATACTTGGCTCGGAGCATCAGCTGCTTCCTTCCCCACCCAACCCCATTTACAAGCAGCATCACTCTGCCTGGGTCCATCAACGAAACAACCTTAGACAATAACAACAGTTTCAGCTGCTTTCAACTTTTTTCGACATCGCATTTTTATCTCATCATTTTCTTTTTTTTTTTCCCCCGCGCGTTTTTTTTTTGTCTTTTTTTACTCGGCGTTTTTCGTTTTTAAACAAATTCCAAATTAAGAATGAAACAAAAGACTGAGCAGAGTTTTTTTTTCGTTCTCCTTTTCTTTTCTTAAATTTGTCCTTTTTTTGAAAAGGGTTTCGAGAGTGTATTTTGTGAGATGAGGGAGAGAGTAGGGTATTTTAAGATTGAATTGACGTTAGTTAGCGAGAGCAATAGCTACATAAATTTCTTTTGTCTCGGAGTGAATGCGCGCGCGACGGTTATTTCTGGTGGCTGCCACTGCATCTGTTTTCCCACCCACTTCATCTCTTCACGACCCACCCAAATAACCGAAAACCCGAAGTACGTACACTCGAAAACCTCGGTTTAAGAATTTGATTCGACACGCGTAATAAATAATCACAACGTTCATTCCCTTTTTTTTTTTTTCAGTTTGTGAACGGTCATTTTTAGTGCTACCGTGTAAACGCAACCACGATTATTAACCGGGTTCACACTAGGCCACTGCAGTCGCTTCTTCATCTTTTTAATATTTATTTAATTTTTGTATGAATATTAGAGAAATGATCTACTCTCATTTAACCGCTTTCAAGCTCAACACGCTTTTACCATAAATTTGGAAGTTCAAACATACTTTATTCAACAAAATAATATTTGAGATCGCGCGTCAAACTAATAATTGAGCAGTAATTTTTCTAAAATCAAGATGCTACACTGTTCCAGAAACAAATGTTTACTTGGACTAGTCATTGTGGCAATTTAAGAGCGGCTGAGAAAGTGGGTACTGTAAATGAAAATCATGATCGATGCCCAAAGTCAAGCCTCATAGATGACACCATCTGGGCAGTTCGAGAGCTTATCGGAGGTGATCGCGGGTTGACTGTTAATGAAATTGCTTCAGATTTGGGTACTCATACTATTAACTAGGAACATCTTAGTTTTAAAAAATAATTAGTGTTCGAAAACATTAAAAACAGATATTTACGCAATTGGTTTGACGCGCGGCCTCAAACTTTCGTTGAGCATGGAATATTTAAGCTTCAAAATCGTTGGCGAAAGTGTGTTGTTGAGCTTGAAGGAGGCCATGTAGCGAAAAACTAAAAGTTTCACTTTTGTATAATAGTAATTAAAAAATTAATAAAAAAAATCACCGTTTATATTTGAATCACCCTCGTATTACGATGTATTTTAATGAATATTACATTTTTCTTTAAAAAAATACTCCCTCCGTCCACAAATAAGTGTCCAATTTCGATTTTTTTCTGCTCACAAAAATTAATATTTTTAAGAAATTATTAAAGTACAGTAAATTTTTAAAATTATATATTTTATTGAATCTTAACTACAAATATCGTTTTTGGGAAACTTTTACGAGTAGATTTGAGTCATTTAAACTGATTTGATGATGTCTTGTACAAGGCATGATAAATGACTTACTATAGTTTTAGACTTAAATTGGGTCTTTCACGACCGTTTCGTACCAAAATATTTTTCATATCTCTCATTATTTTCTTAGACCGGAGCTTTAAACTAGGTCTTAAAAATTCTTGCTTTTTGATCGAAAATTTATAAGGAAAACTACAAAACTTTTTATTTTTATTGATTATCGTCTAGTGACACGTTGGCTGCCAAAAACTTCACCTATAACAAGTGTTTTCAAATTATCAGGTCAACTTTTAAAAACAAAACCGGGTTTTCTTAATTTTTGAAAAAAATTGAAATCGGACACTTATTTGTGGACGGAGGGAGCACTACAATTGAACATGAAAAATTGGGTTTAGTTAGATGTTGATTTTATTTATTGAGTTATCTTAGTTTTAATTTTTCTTTAGTGAGTTATGTTGTTCAGTTAGCTTTATATGGATGTGCAAATAGTACATGTTAAGGATACGTTCGAGTAGTGTATTTGAAAACTGTCTGTATTTCCCGCTGTCCTCCTGCAAACCTCCAGTTGGGTTGAGCATCAAAAATCAAATCAATTATTAATGTTGATCTCATCTTTAAAATAATAAATCTGGAAAAAATATTGATAATTAAATCAGCATAAAACATTATCTTGATGTGATAGTTAATCATTGGGGTGTGAAGATTTAAACGTGCGATTAATTATGATTTTTGAAGGGAAAATTGAAGGCTGCTCTTATTATCTTATTAAAAGTTTTGCACATAAATATTTGATCCACATCTTATTTTGACCATCGCATTTAATTCCTATATTCGAATTTTAGACGTTGTTATGCGCTTAAGAATTTGATGTGCTTACTCACAATCCTTCTTAATCGCTCAAGCACAGTTATCATTGATAGCGATTCTGTTGAACGAATCAGGGGATCGGCTCAATCATATTTATCACCTCACACAACTACAAGCTTAGATTTTAATGCTAGAGATCGAAGTCAGGGCCAGTTAATCAAATATTTTTTAGAATGTTTCGTTTGTCGGATCTTCGCATTATACTGCAGAAAATAATTTAATAAGTTTTGTGTAAATTTAAGTGTTTTTGTATATTTTTAAACAGAAAAAAAATAATAACTGTAGTGTAGTACTATTTAAAAGTTTTTTGTAGTTTTTATAATATTATAATTAGACTTTAGTGCAACGAACCAATTGTTTTGTTTCATTTGCAAATTGCTAATTTTGTCAAAAAAAGCCAATATCTACGAAGCTTTCTTTTGACTTGAAAAAAATTTCAACGGAATTTCATTTTAAAAAGATTTTTCGAATTGTATTGTTTGTTTTTTTTTTGTTTGTTTTTTTCTATTATTTTTGACATAAATGAAAACTTGTTTCAGTTTTACCATATTTGATTTTTAAAAGCGGTTTTCATTTTTATTGTGTATTAAGCGTTGATTGAACTGGGCTAAGTAGTGGGAACGGGTCTTAATTTGCAGTCTGGTTGTGACAGGGAGGATGATTATGAAAGGGAGGGGATGAGAATTGAAAAGTATGTTAATTCGACGAAATAGTAGAGACGGGCCATAAATTGTCGCTTTCGTCTTCGAAGGTCCCACGCATTCCATTGTCTGTTTTATGCTCGGAACATAAAGTCCCGACTAGCTCTGTTATTAAGTATTTACTAACTTAAATGAGGCGTGACGAGACGATGCTCATGAATGCATAACTCAAATCGGAAATACGAAAATACGAAAATGGAAGAAGAAGGAGAAAAAAAAAACATTATTATTATTTTTTGTAATAGTTAATTTCGTCGGTTTTGACTTTTTTTGTCGCACAAAAATACTTTTCTAAGAGTTGCAATCTCACTCCTCCTTTTTATTAGAGATTTTTCCACCTCGTCGTAGCTCGTAAAACTTTTGCGTCTGCGGAATAAATAGTCGGAAACAGACGAAATTAACATCTCTCGCACTCGCTTAAGCACCTATCGAAGGGTTAATTTTCTCCAAAGTTGCTAGTTTATTAAGCAGATTCGTAGATAAGCAGATGCTACGGGATTAATAGTCATATTTTCGACTCTCGTTTTGCATTATCCAGTACCGGAGTTACTTCCCAGGCCCTAACTATTTTTTAAAACTTACTTAAAAAAGTTTTTGGAATAAAATATAAAAGCGACTTATTTTTTTCTTTGATAATTATTTTGCATTATTATTTTTTTTTATGAGTTTCTGATGATCAGTTTTTAATTATTTATCTAAAGATTTTGAGATTAGTTTTTAAGTTTTGATTTGTTATAACGCAACTTAAATACCGGTAATTGGATTGTTTTAAAAATAAAATGAGATTTATTTGCTTTTTTTCTGATTTTGTTTTGAAATTTTGGCTTTTTAAAATTTATTTAATAGATTTTTTCTTAATTTTTTAATATTCTGAATTTTTATTTTGACTTGTAATGGGTTTCGTTTTACCGGTTTTTAAATACGGGTATTTATATTTCAAATTTTAATTTGTCTAGACTCTAAATGATTTTAATAAAGTTGTTTTTTAAGGAGGATTTTTAATTTATCGCAATTTTTGTATTAATTTATTTTTGAAGATTTTACTTGCAATTTACTAATTAAGAAACTTTTATTTGGTTTTATGCTAACAAAAAGTTGTTTCTATTAAGGCCTCCTTCTACAACCTTAGCCATAGGGCCCTTGGACTGGGCCTCACGCGCTTAATACAAAATCCGCTTTTACCAGAAGCTTTTAATAGAATTAGAAAAACGTGATGAAATTAAGCAAAGATGGCGAGCGGGTGGTTTGGATGAGGGAAATAAATTGCGCAAATTAGGCGCTGATAAAATTTTATTCATAATTTCTGTGGTTAAAAATGATTATCTGGGAATCATCATCATTGTTTGAGGGAGTTGAGGCAACGGTTGAGGCGGGGGCAGAGTAGTATGTGTGTGTGTGTGTGGGAGAGACGTGGCGCGTGCTGCACTAACAAATGGAGTAATAAACTTAAAGGCAATTGTGACTCGGAGATGAAAAAATCATCTATAATAAAGCATTTGCGGGCTGACAATGGCGTAACATGGGGAGAATTAGAAAAGATTGAAAGAGACGGATAGTGAGAGGGAGAGCCGGGTAGGGGTCGGGTGGTGTGGGGGGAGATGCTATTTATAATTTTCGTGTATATATTTCACAGTTGGTTGGTGGGTGCAGATGTTTGTCGCACTAGCAAATGACAGATTTTTGGTTGAGTGGAAGTCGAGGAATGCCTAGGGACGATGAAGAAGGATCGCATATGTCCACGTATGTCATTGGGCCGAGTCAATACAATCACACTAGATTTATATCCAATAAAATGTTTACAGTAGTTTGTTTGTTTTTCATTATACGGTTTTTTTTTTTTCTAATATTTGATTAAATTTGTTTTGTAAATACAGTAATTACTAAAAAATAAAGGATTTTTACACAAACAAATTTGTAACTTTGCGATTAATGTTAAATTTAAATTTATTTTTATAATACTAAATCAGAAAAACTTGATGAATAACTAAAAATAAATAAGTACAAAATTGGCATTTTAGTATTTATTTTTGTTTTGTTTACTATTTTGGTAACTTTAGCAGGGTTGAGATTTGAAAATGAAAGCCACACGATTGGATGCTTTTCATGTTTTTTCAAAAAATAATATTTTCATCATAAAAATTGGTTTTATTTATTATGGTTTTAGGTTTCTTTTTGAAAACAAAAATAGAATATTCTTTTTTAAAATTTTAAAGGAAGGAAAAAAATTTATTTTTGGAAAATTAGTTCTTAATTTTGTGCAAGAATATTTTGCTTTTCGTATTTTCCACGGTTTGAAATTACATTGATAATTTGAAATGTAAGTCGGCCGCCAGATGGCAAACTGTTCCGTAAAAGTCATTTAAGTACTCGCTCGAGCAACTCTTTCAATGTTAAATACTGTATTATGAGTTTAAGGGGATCAATTAGGCAGAGGTGGGCCACCAACGAAAATACCAACAAAAATTAGTGAACGAAAAGCGGAACCGCTCGCGAAACGGTTCGCGAGTAAAGTACAGTCAAAGCTTTGTGGAACGAGCATCTAAATCACAAAATGCGCACAACGAAATGTGATTCTGTAATCCTGATTTATACCGTAAAAGTTTACACTTAAATTAATTTTGTAATTACATAATAATTGTGATTTATTTTTAACTAATTTTTAATACAGTGAAAAATAGTTCAAGTTTTTTATTTCTTCGTAGTTCATATTACCGTCTTTACAGTATATAGTGAAATCTGAAATTCCCAGATTTCCTATTTTTTACGCGCATGCGTTTTCAATTATTTATTCGCCATTTTTTGTTTGCAAAAGGATTTTTATTTTTCTTCAGTGGAGTCGGGACCAATTGCATCTGATGTATTTTTTTTTTTTTTTTAAACCGTGAGTGACGTGACGGTTGTGTCGGCGGTCGTTTTGTTCACTCACTTGTCACGTGCTACTCTTTGCTTTTGTACACAGAGTAGGCATTCAGCCCGGTGGTAGGTACTGTGCAGGAACTTCGATTGGGTTTAATAGCATGGAACCGAAATACTCCGGTGGGCTACCCACACTGGCAAAGTAACCCATTTATTTTTATCACACTGCTTATTCAGGCATAACAAGTAAAATTCATTACAAGCCCGCGTTTGTTTACATTTTTGGATCTAAAAGTTCGATCTTTCAAGAGTTCGTTATTTTTATTCGCGAACAAATCTGCTATTTGTATACAGTTTAATTATTTTATAAATTTATTTTAAGTAAAAAGTGACCATAAATTTTCATTTTTAATTTCCAAAACAACTTATTTTCAGAGTGTTGAACATTGGTTATCGAAAAATAGAAATCTACCGTGTGTTAAAAATGAGGCATACATTAACTAGCGAAATAAATACCGAAATGTTATTGAAATTAAATCTATTTTAACCTATACGATAATACTGTAATGCTACCTATTTTTTTACTACTGAGCATTTATGAGCTGTAATATTTAAAATTCAATGTATTGCATAAATGATGCAATTCTCCACTAATCTAAATAAAATTTTGAAAATATGTAATAATTATTTTTTTTTATTAATATACCGTATTTTATCTTTTTTTATTAGCCTATACAATGGTTTTGTTATAATACTAATTATCTAATTTTGTATGTTTTACATTAAGTATCTAATTTCGTATTGAATTGAGCGTATTTTTTCATCTAAATGCCGAAATCGTGTTGAAAAGGTTATTATTTTAATATTTATTTTTTATCATCTTAAATAATCCCTTTCTTCATAATTTTACAATTATTTAATTTCCCAAAAGACAGATTAATTTCAATTTATGAATTTTTAGAAGTGCCTTACCGTAGCCGTAGCGATAAAACAAATGCAATATCGGCGGTAACATTAATATACTGTAGGTCTTCCACCTCCTACCAAATACTATTACTTAACATAATTAGAAAATTTAAAACCACAAAAAATGTATTCTAAAAATTATATACCGGTATATGTAAAAAAATCCAATTTTAAATAATTATTTTTTGCTAAATGTTTCAGTAACTTTTGAAATATTGAGTAACTTAGTGATTTTTATTAGTTGAGATTGCTTGTGTTTTTGCGCACTCTATTTTCAATTTCAACTCGGTCTGCCGCCTTTTACGATGGTCATCTCTGATTTAAATAAAGCCGTTTGAAACGCCCACGCTTCTATCCTCTCTCTCTCTCTCTCTCTCTCTCTCTTTCTCCATCACTCTCTCTCTCTCTCTCTTTCTCCGTCACTCTTTCTCTCTCTTTCTCCATCACTCTGTCTCTCTCCATTCTTTCCATTCGAATTTGTAAATCTCGAGCGGTCTCGAAGATTTGTTTGCTTTCAAGTGCACCCACTCTCACTTTTATCATATACGTCACTTCCTATTAGGCAGTTGCGAGCTGCGCGTAAATTCCGCTTGGCATCGCCTCCCCCTACCCTTTCATCTCCCTCACTTTTCTCCACCACCATCTCTTTTTTTTTTATTTATATGCTTTTTCTTTCCGTTTCTCGTGTCGGTTTGCTTGTGTAATTGACTCGCCTCGTCTTTGTCTCTCAAATGCGGTTTTATCTATTTTGCATCGCTTTTCAAAATGCGATTTCTAAAAGATAAATTACAAATTCTCTCTTTCTCTCACTCTCTTATTTTTTTTTTTTTCCTCTTCGTTTTCTTTTTAGTTTGAGATGGAAGGATGAGCTTTTTTATTTAACGGGATGTTTAATCTAGATCACTGTTCGTTTACGTTTCTCTTCAAACTGGCTATTAGTAAAATCTAAATGTGATCTAGAATTGGAGAAATTTGATATATTTTTTTTATCGCTCGGCTTTTATTTTGTTCTTTTAAAAGCGCAAACGTGATATTTTCAATTATTGAAAACTAATAATAAGACATAATGTATGTTATCTGTTGGAAATGTTATTATTATTTCAAAGAGAGTAGCGTTCGTTGGGCGGGACGAAGGGGAGTTTCGCTTTCGAGAATAACGTTCAATAATTTAAAACTGCATATTTAATGATTGCGAGTTTAGATACTTTTATTCGTTTTACATATACTGTACTGTATTTTATTTTGAAAAATTTTTTGTTGCGCAAAAAATCAGAACATTGCAAAATTAATGATAAATTTTAAAATGGGATGGAAACGAAATATTATTACTCGTATGTTGAATTATTAAAAAATAAAATTTGCAATAAAAATAATAAGAAAAGAAATAAAATTGAGTGCCTGCAAATTGATTTACTGTAGCACTTGCATTTTAATTTAAAAAAGTATTATTTACCAACTCAGTTTTAAATTGTAAAATGTTTGCTGTCCGTTAAATTTACATACTAAATTAGACCACTTTATATTCTGCCTCTACTCGAGTGATTAGGAAGTTAATCATAGCTTTCCAAGCAAATGCAGCTTTTCCTAATGGCAAATAAAGCGCGTTTAATTGATTTTTCATCAATGCATTTTTCTTGTTAATATAATGGGAAATACTCGTACGTTGAGACCTAAAACAACCAACCACAAATGGTTCGACTATGCAAACAATTTGAGTGAATCCAAAATTATGTGGCACATTATAAAAATTTCATGTTTAACAATTCAATTGAGAACTCTCACTAAAAGTTACAAGCAAAATTATTCCTGTTGCATTCACCTTTACAGCATAAAATATTTTAAAATAAAAGCAAATAAAAACAAAATGCCGAACAACTTACGCTTATAATAATCAACATTGTGTTTTTCTTTTACCATTTACTCGATTTTTTACTTGTTTTACGAAATAGCATTTGAAAGTCTCGCGCACTATTTTTAAACATTGTGCGTATTATTTTTAACTATCAGTTATAAACTGGTTTATTTATCTGTTAAGTGAAGTGACAAGCATTGTGTTGTATAGCATGCACTTAACTTATGGCATTTTGATACACGATGAAACGAAAAACAGATGTGCGCGTGCGTTTATTTTTATAACTTAACTATAGAATTGTTAATTTTGGTTGAAATATTCGCATAAATTACAAGTAAAGTAGAGTAACAATCGTCTGCTTTATTTCGTGGAAGGAATTTTTCGATCAGCAAACAAAAAAGGAAATCATTTTTTTTTAAGATACAATTAGGAAATTTACCGGTAAACAATCTCGCATATTTCTTCCGTAATACTCGTAAACAAACACGATCTGTAGAGAAAAAAAAACAACAAATATGGACATTTATAGCTTGGCAATTTTTCCCTGTAAGTTATATCGGTTTAAAAGTAAATGAAAGTGTTGACTCGATTTTTTATTTTTTTCCCTAATTTAATGTCTGACGATCGTATTTCCTTTGAAATTTGCGCTCATCTATTTATAGTATGACCGTTTGTTAAATAAATAAATTTTATTTTAAACGCAACGCCGCTCTTTCTTGCGCGTGTTTTGCGTCGTCGATGTTATTTGAAATGCACGAGAGCGTAGCAGACGCCTCTCCTTGAAACGTGAGATGGAAACCATTTCTAGTGAAATTGTGGAAATGAACTCCTGTCATCTTATATAGTGGTCATAAAAAAAGGTCACCCTCTATTCCCCCGCCACACAGCCCCCGAAAAACCCCACCCCCACAACTACTTTTTCTCATTTCAACTCCTGCCTCACAGATAGACTCGCTGACAAATGTCGATACAACGAACCTACAACGACATTCATTATCGTTATAACGAAATCGTATGGAGATGAAAATTTAGTCATATACTGTAACAAACAAAATCTTTTGAGGGTTTTGGAACTTTAGTGGAACTTATCTTTGTTGTAACAAACTTTAATAAAGCGAAATTTCATATTCAGTGAAAAAACGGTTCTTGCAATATAACAAAAATACGATTGATAAAAAAATTTGTAAAAATAATTAACTGCTCAAATTTTTATTTACTTTGTCGCATTTTATGGTTGTCGCCGATGGTTAATCGTCTAAGACAAACTTTGAATAAATTTGAATTCTCATGGGTTCCCTCTTTCAGTGGAGCTCCAATATTCGTCAAATTCGATACCGGTATTCGTCTTATTTTTTTAGATTTTGAAATAATAAAATTTATTTTACTTCAGGTTCCAATTTACTCATCTCAAGTGGCGAATATGTAAGCGCATTAATTTTTGTTTTATGCTAAAATGTTTTTACAGACAAATTTTTAATACCGTAAATATTTTGAATGACAATGGATTGTAAAAAGTCTAAAGTATCACTTTATCCATTTAAATTATCGCAATAATTTTGCTCCCAATTTAAGAGGGAAGGTGTCAATTGTTTAATCTAGCAAGGGGTAAAAATAAACTAAAAAAAAAAAGATAAAGAAAAAAAAAAAAGGAAAAGGAAAAATAAATTGAAATTTTTTTGATGATTATTCATCTGTTTTGCAATTGTCCGCAAGGGGGAAATAAAATAAAAATAAATAAATAAAATAAAGATGATAAAAAAAACTAAAATCGAACGCAGTTTTTGAATAATATATTTTTTCTAGGCTGGGAACGGATTAAATTGTTTTTAATGTATTCCAATGTGAAAAATTGATCTGATATTCGTCAGAATCGATATTCGTCTTCCCATTTGGAACGGATTAAGAACGAATACTGAAGCTACACTGTATATGGATTACGACAATGGCCTAAGATCGAAAAGTGGACCAATTGTCACGGAACGTACTGACGCCAAACATTTCTTCGTCGACGTTGACGTTTGATTAAAAGTCTTGCAACGTCCTGATAATTGTTTTTTAAGTCGATTAAATGACTTAGCCATTCTTTTGTAATTTAATTTTAAAATGTTTTTTTGATTTTGATATTCGGAACTAAAATTGTCCACTCCGTTTCAATTTCGCTGTATCGACATTTGGCGGCAGATGTGTGCGCTTAGGTTACGTAGAGTTCGTGCAGCGGATACAAATCCCACGTAATGCTTTGGACGCGTTGAGTTGTTGGATGCGCGTGCGCGTGAATAAACGCAGTGAGGAGTGAGGGAGGGGGCGGGGCTTAAAAAGAACAAGAAGAAGAAAAAAATAAATAAAAGTAGATTCTAGTGAGAAAGTATTGTATTTGTTAGATACAATTGCGTGTATAGGAATTATCTAAACCATAAATTTTAAGAGGGATTCTATTCAACACTACTTTTATCTCCGCTTCACTGTTTTACGTGGTTGGTGGCGCTGCTGTCGTACTTCCACCGTATATCCTTTGCTCTCTCCCGCCCATCGTTTCACCGATCGTTTTTATTTGAAGGGAATTCGAGTTAGCCGTATTTTCAGTCATTTAGGTCCTTATTTTATTTTATTTATTTTTTCTTTTTCTTTTTTTTTCCTCCTTTCGCTGCCTTTTTTCTCCCATTTTCCCGCGCTTTTATTCGACAACAACGCCACCTTTAATACGTTTTTTTTTTTTTTGCTGCTTTTCTCCTGCCATGTAATTGTACAAGTGGCTTTTATGTGTTATGGAGCTTTCTCTCTCATTCTTTCTCTTCAAATTGTGTGTACAAGTGCGTGGCTGATGCTAGATCTGGATACTATCGATATTGGGTCGTCACACTAACAAGGTTTACTTCCTCGGTTCAAAAATAATCGTACTATTTTTTTAAAAAAATAAATAAATAGATAAACTTATTTTTTGTTGCTTAATCGCTCCTTCCGTACTGTATTAGAAAGACGAAAGATGTGGGTGAAGTTGAGAGTAACGGAAAGATTGAAATGAAACTAATTATAAAAAATGAGGTTGAATGAAATGTGATCATTGTTTGGAAAAATAATCATTTTATTTATCGATTGATTTGTTGAGAGATCGAATTGCTTCATTTATTAGGCTTTGTTACTACTGTATATAAATACTTTTTTTTATTGAAAACTGTTGGGTTTTATTTATATTGTAATAATTGTAAAGAACAAATTTAAGCCGCTTTTTTCCCCTTCTTTTTGAGCTTACTCAGATGATTTTATAATTAGTTATTTTATGTTAACTTGTTTCTAAGTTTATTATATTGCAAAAGATATAAAATAGTAAAAAATTTATAAATTGTAAATTTTAGTTAATAAACTTTAACATAAAGAAGTTTTTTCCCCGTTCAAAATCAAGCAAACCAATAACAGTGAAGCATAGTTCTTCACTGTTCAAAGCTAATTCTAAAATGGTTTACAATAATTTGTTTGCTCAACTCTACGTTTTTTTTTTTTTAATTTCAAAAAAAAAAAAAAAATGTAACAATAGATAATTAAAAAAAGAATATTTTCTGAACTTATTTTTATAAACCAATATTGATGAAGACATTTTAGCGAAAATTATTTGATTTACTTTCAAACAGTTATTGACATACGATTTTGTTATAAACGTCATTGCTAATGTAACTCTTTAAGTTCGTACAAAATCTATTTATTTGTGTACAATATTTACTTTTAAGTTTAAGCTACTGGTATTTATTTTTCTTCGTCGAAATTTTAAACTTAGATTTAACGACTAAGTTTCGATTTAAAATTATGGTGACAACAAATTTAGTTTTACTCAACGATATTAAATTTCTACAAAAAAACTTTTTGAAACAGGATTAAAATTTTCTTGTTTTTAATTATTTTTATTTTTTTTGTTGATATTTTTAACATAGATTTAGTTTGAGATTAAAATACAACAAGATGTAAATAAAACTAGAGCATAATTTTGATGGCGACAAAATATTCCTTAATAATGAATTTTAATCGACAACTAATTTGATTGGTTTTGACCTTTGGTTTGGTTTTTATTCGGTCAGGAGTATCGATCGCCTCCTCTATTTACCGGATTCGGTAACTATATAAAATGGCTGCTTGGAGCCCTAACGGTCGATTGTTTCCACTCATCTAACCCGATGAATGGGACAGCTTCTTTTTTTTTCCTTTCGCTTTTAGATTTTATTTTATTAGGTGAGTGAATGAGAGGACGTGCGCACCAAAACAACAAATGTAATAGCAGACGACGAAGATAAAAAAATATATATACTGTATAAATAAAAGAAAAGATGTTCGCACTAAGTTTATACAGTAGACGCTGGAAATAAATTTCAAATGACCCATCGGAATTGATAGGGCTTTGGCTAAAACGGTATCGTATATCCAGTAGATTTAAGTGCGGCAATAAGTGAAGCAAACGCGTTGATGAAGCCCCGCCGTTGCAATATTAACAAACCGAGTGGAAGATGAACGCAACTAACGAATTACACGCACTTTTAAACTAAGTGAGCTTTTTAATTAATTAAAAAAAAAATGTAACACAATTCTATTTTTTTTTTTTTTTCAAAAGTTGAAATTAATGCTTTTAGATTTATGACTAGATTTTGTGAAACTCACGTAGAAATAATTACTGGTACGGTATTAAAGCATTTTTTTTTTGTTTGTTTATAAATTATTATTTTATAGCTTGGATTTATTTAAAGAGTTTGAGAGATCATCATAATTATTATGATAATGCATGGATTAATTGAATTTAGTTTTTGTGGTGATGCTTACGCAAAATTTGTGATGTCTGTTTTATGTCAATAGAAAAAGTGTTTAACAATTTTTTTTTTTTTTTTTAGGTAAGACTGTGATTACTTTTGTAATATTTTTGGTATGAGCGCACGCAAAGCCTTGAGATCACAGGTACCCTACGCTCGGATGAGGTGAGATCCACACTTTTCCTTATACGTTTACTCAACGTTCATTGCGCAGAAATAATAGCTGAAAATTTGACTAAAATTTTGTTGTTAAATACGAAAAATATCGGAAAGTCAAAAGCTGTGCACTTATGTTATAGACTAAGCAAAACCTTAAAATTCTTCACTGGTGTGCTTGCTGATAGCAGTAAATTTTAATCAAAACTTGATAATAGTGAAAGTAGTAAAAATAAAAAAAAGTAAAGAAAAACACATACAAATCCGCACGTGTGCGATTAGTAAATAACACGTTTGAATTTGCTTAGTACATGTTAATAATTTTGAAGTTGAATAATATTTTCTAAAAATTGAGCAATTGCTAGTTTTACGTACATGTAGTAAATACTAGATTAAAATTGCAAAATTAATTCTGCAGTATTTTAAATTTGTAAAATGAGTTTTGTGAAATTTTGTTACAATTTAGTTTAAATCTTAACTAAATTTTTCATTATTAATATTATAACGTAAGTAGTAACTTAATGACGTACTGGTTCAGTGAGCTTTCACATTAATTAGAATTCCGAACTAGCAGTTTCTTTGAACACTATGCTCCATGACTCTATTTTCTAACAGGTCCCTGAACGTATTTAAATTTATTCTCTATAAAAATGAGTTATTTATAATTAAACTCGGTCATGCTGTTATTACTATAGCGTCTTTTTTTTTTCATAAAAAAAAAACAAATTCTCATGGGAAATTTATTAAATTTACTAAAATTTCGGAAAGCAAAAGTGAGCTGTATGCCGAGGGAATTGGAGTTTCGGACTCGAAAATTAGATTTAGCAGCCGACTGTTCGTCGGTAATTAATTTGATTATTTCAATTTATTTTGCGTATTTAGCATAAATAAGTAGTAAGTCAGAAGATCTTTCTCCCCGATACAAATTCTCCGACGAATGACTCCTATTGTTGTACGTGAACGGGATTTTTATGCCCAAAACGTAACCTCAACCGAGCAAAAATTTTTGAACTTGAGCCAAAGTGGTTGTTGGGAGGGGCGGTTGGCAAGGGGGCGTTTGGGTTGTTGGGAGGGGGCGGTGCCAAGAGATTAATGTATCGTGCGCAAAACTCTCTTTGGAGGTTTGAATTTCCATTCAGTCGCACTAGCATCAGCTCCGTAATTGCTTTTTCTCTAATTAGATATTCATTTGTTTGCATTGCCTTCATTTGCATACTTAAATATGGAGAAGGTGCTGCGTGCAATTGATATACGAGAAACGCGCCAAGAAAAAAGCTAAATAAGACGAACGAAGGAGATAAAAGTTTTAGAAGAGATGGAAATGGAAAAAGAAGAAGAAGAAAAAAAAAAAGCGTATATGAGATGCGTGGAATTAGATGGATGTGGATGGATAGATAGATGGGAACGTGGGAGAGCAAACACTGATCTTACTTTTTCTTTTCTCTTAAGCTGCTTTTCTTATTTTAATCGAGAGTTCAAATATTAGCGTAAGACTCGAACGCGCTAAAATGTTTGCACATCTGTTTTATTGATCAGTTACGTTTGCTGCTGACGGTGTTACGTCGAGGCGGCCTGAATATCACGCTTCTTGTCGGGAAGACATTAACGGACACTTGTTCCATGCGCTACCGGTACATGTACTTGTTTCCTTCAATATTCTTCCTTTTTAAATAGTGAAGCGGGAAATAATAGAGTGATTTATCAAATTACCGTAATTAAAATACGCTGCACATTATTGATCACGTGGGGCGTCATGCGCAGGCGTAACTCGGAGACATTTTATTTCAAAGTAGGCATAGAGTTTTACTTTGATCATTTTCGATTGCAGTTAAGCGCAATTTATGCAAATATTTTAATTAATTATTGATTTTTTGTGATTTGGGCTTTAAATTGTCTTAATAGTTTAAGTAAGAAAAGAACAACAGTTATACTGTTTATAACATTTAGCGAATACTTTAAAGTAGATAAAACCATCTCTTTACGTTTCCGGTGTAGTAACGTAAGATTTTAGTGTTTTGCAGTACGCGTAATAAATTTTGCCTTTCCGTAGCTTCATTTACATTCTTAATACTGAAACATACTTTTCAGTACGGTAATCCAGTGGAACTCCAATATTTGCCTTCATCAATATCCGTCAATTTCGAAATTCGTCATGTTATTTCTCGTTTAATATTCGTCGCAGATTCAATATTCGTCACACTTTTGACGCCACTTTCAGTCACCTGATTGTTATTATTAGTGGGATTTTTAAAAATCATAGCAGAAAAAACAAAATTTGAAAAAGTCTTTTGAAAAACGAGTGCTAATGACTCGTCTGAAAATGCTGATAAATCATCAAAACAAGTAATTCTGGGGCAATATTAAGTGATTAATATGCTAAATAAGCAACTAAAATATTTTTGCAAAGCTTTCTGGATTTTCATAACAGGTGCAAAATTCAGGGCTGGGAACGGATTAAACCATTTTTAATGTATACCTATGGGAAACATTTGACCGATATACGTGATTTTCGCTATTCGTCAATTTCTCTGGAACGGATTAATGACGAATATTGGAGTTCCACTGTACTTACAAATTGTACAATTGACGACGTTAATGATAACGGTCTTTAAATTTAAAAAATAAATTTATGACGATAACACAGTCCTCGGCATCTTGGTTCGCAAGTTCCGTATGCCGAATAATCCAGTTTCAATTAATTCGAATTAGAGCTTTTACACTGTCGTATATACAATTTCACCTGTATTTACTATTTGATATCAATATTGTTATTTGAATTTTATTTATGGAATAGACAGAAAATTTTCAAACTTTCGATGTTTTATACCGGTATTGTTTACTACTGATATGGTTTTTCAAAAACTCAATCCTGTAAGACTGAAATACAGTGTAAGTGAACTGCTAAAACGGAATTAGGGAATACTGTAATTAAATAAGGCCGAAAGTGAGTCGGTGTGGTTAGTTTTCCAATGAGATGCAGATGAAAGCGCTAAACGTCACGTCAGTTATAAGATCTACAAAACGTAAGTGCGGCGAAAAGTAATATGTTTCTAAGAAATGACGATGATGATAAGTGGGGTGTGTTTTCCCTCTTCGCTTTCATCCTCATCTTCATACATTCAACTCCATTTTCTTATAATGAATTCAAATGACGTTATAAAAAATTTATCTACTTATTTTTTTTCCTTTTCAATTTTTATGATTTTACTCGATGATTTTTTACGTGCTGAAAAGTCTATTGGGAGATCTTCCGTTCAAAATAGAGAATAGAGGGAGCTGCGATCTCGAGATTTACGATGTCCTCATTTTCACTCACTTTCTTTCTCTCATCCGGTACGTGACTGCGCCTGCGCTGACTGACCGAATGGAATTTGAATCGAAAATTAGACACGAAACATTTTTGGAATTGGCAAC